>JAGDQP010004068.1:0-11185 GCA_022664845.1 Lepisma saccharinum | reverse complement strand
ATTTCGTTTCTATAGCTCGAATGGTGTGGAAAAAGTTTTTGTGCGGCCATTTTGATCCAAGTTAACAACTTTTTCAAAAATGTAAATTATTCCTAAACTACTCTTGTTAATACACCTTTATGCCAAATTTCGTATCCCTAGTTCAAACGTTCTGGAAAATGGATTATGAAGTCAGCCATTTTGGATTCAAAATGATGTCTTTGGAGATATTTTGTAATCTACTAGTGATGATATACCGTCATACTTCGAAATTTCATATTTCAATTTTTAACATCTTTTTTCTTACAGAATCTCAAAATCGCTGATTTCGCAATAAACTCTTGTTCCTGTATAGCATGCTGACGTTTTGTGACACGCGGAACTCGGCTGCATGCACTGCCGTACGTGTTAATACTCCCCTCGATTCGCTCGCGTCGCTGCGCCAAGAATCCCACGGCAGGCCGCGCATCGAACTTGAGGAGTTTGGAG
Organism: Lepisma saccharinum; assembly: GCA_022664845.1. Classification (NCBI taxonomy): domain Eukaryota; kingdom Metazoa; phylum Arthropoda; class Insecta; order Zygentoma; family Lepismatidae; genus Lepisma; species Lepisma saccharinum. Next base: position 10,717 of record JAGDQP010004068.1, on the reverse strand, counting down.
AACTGCGTCTTTTTATCACAACCAGAATCTGCAGTGCACTGCGCCACATGATGCAGATATTCCCTCATACTCCAGAGCGCTGCGTTCGAATGGGGAAACTTCCACATTCTGCCTGTATAACATGCTCCTGGCAGTGCTAACCTTTGTGACGAGTAAAACTTGGTGGTACACGCAGGAGTATTGGAAGTTGGCGCGAGGAACTAGGTTCATCCATATTCCATTTCACCACTTTTTAAGGTTGAAGGAGTTGACTGGACAGTTTGCACCCCTGGTGCGTTTGCACCCCTCGTATTTCGCAGCTTTTTACACTTGTGTAATGTATATACTCGCTTCGCCTCATTGGGGCGCTGTCCCCAGAATTCCAAGATGGCCTCGCTGGGGCGCACCCCTTTATCGCAATCAGGCTCCAGCTGGGAACTGTACCCTAGTAGTAGAATTTATTCTAACCTACTCGTAATGGTACACCTTCATACCAAATTTCGTTTCTCTAGCTTCAGTCGTTATAAAGTGGGGCTTAGGCGGGCATTTTGGATAAAAGATGGACACATTTTTAACGTTTTCTTATATTTTCGTCACATACACGTGATGATACACTGTCATACCAAATTTCATTTCTCTATCTCGAACGATGTGAAAAATGGTATTTCAGCTGTCATTTTGAATCAAAGATGGTGAATTTTTTAAAACGTTGTTATGTTTTCCTAAACTATTCTTGATAATACATCATTATGCCAAATTTCGTATCTCTGGCTCAAGCAGTTGGAAATTGGATTTATGACGCCCGCCATTTTGGATCCAAGATGGCGTCTTTAGAGATATTTTGTAATATTTTCATAATCTACTAATAATGTTGTACTGTCAAACTAAATTTCATTATTCTAGCGGCAGCCGTTTAGGCTGTGTCTTCTTTAAAATTGTAGGGTTGGTGGCCATTTTGAATCCAAAATGGCGACTTTTTTAAATTTTTAAAAAGTTTTCTTAATTTGCTATCAATGATGTAGTTTTATACCAAATTTCACTGTTCTATCTTTAGTCGTTTAGGCTGTGTATTCTTTGAAATTTTAGGTTTGGCGGCCATTTTGAATCCAAGATGGCGACCTTTTCAAAATGTCGGAATTTTTCCTTTATCTACTTATCATCCTTTACCTTCATACCAAATTTCATGTTTCTAGCTTACTCCAAACACCCTAAACAATATGATGAGTGAGTCAGTGAGTGAGTGAGTGAGTCAGTTAGCCTAAAATGTGCAATTTCAGGGGTCCACAACTAGAACATAGTTTGAGATACGAATATGAAATTTTGTACATCTGCACATATTTACCATATCTTCTTAACGGCAAAAGCTCATATTCCTACCTTTAACATCTTTTTTCTTACGGAGCCCCCAAATCGTCGATTTTGCCATAAACTCTTGTTCCTGTATAACATGCTTCTGGCAGTGCTGACGTTTTCTGACGTGAAGCACTTGGCTCATGCACTGCCGTGCATGTTGATATTTAAAAAATGAAAACGCACCATGCAGACAACTAATAGTTGCATGCTTTCATGTTGAAATCGCTAGTAGAAGTTGAAGAGCGGTCACTCGTCAGGGCGGGATTATCTGGGGGCCCTGAGTTCCCAAAATTTCTGTTTCTGTTGAGAATTCAGAGGAAAACGAAAATTATTGAACCTTTATTGCGTTTGACAAAGCTTTTGGTTCAGGGCTTAGATAGTGGAGTTCGCAAAAGGTGTTGAAAATGAAAAGCACGGTGAATTCGACAAGCTCTATGCAAGATTCGCGTAGGTTGGCTGTAGTGTCCACAAGCGTGTGCCAATTGCGAAATGGGATGCGTCAACCTCTTGGAAGAGCTCTAGATAGTGTTGTAGTATATGTGTCGCAAGCGCCGGTAGGGAAGGTCTACAGACAATAAACTCAAGAAGCTTTATGGATCTAATGCATGTTTAATAAAGTTCAGTATACAGAGAATAGGTGTTCTAGAGAGGTTCCTATGCGTAACATTGCCGATCCTGGCCAAACATACATTTTTCAATGCTGAGGTTAAGGATAATAACTTCTAAAGCAACTCCAGGTCAAGTAAACGAAAACGGTACTTCAGAAGAGTAGCCGATTAGGAAGTCAAGAAGGCATATTTCTTTTAGTTACTTCGCATTCCTGGAGAAAGTAATTTTCGTGTATACTTCCTCTCATCTAAATCTCGAAAAAAAAAATTAGTTGCCACAGAAACTGAAGAATTATTTTTCAAGAGAATTTATAAAAAATACTCTATGATACTGTTGAGTTGGTCAGCGTGCATTCTAGGACTAGAATTTAGTGTTACAGACGTTTTCACGTTTCATATTTCAAGAACTAAATACTGGGTTAGTGAAGAATTACTCATCTGTTTATATAGTAGGAAAACACAATTATCAGGGAAAAGTAGTGATACTGCATTTTATAGGTTGTGCAACAGAGTCACTCCGATGATCTTTCCATGGTCGTTTAAGTTAATAGCACGAAAGAAAGTAATATAGACATCGTGTTGAAAAGAGATAAGTTGGCGAATTTAAATCGTGCAATTTAGACGATACAAATATAGTAGTGTGTATATTGAAAATAGTGGATAAATGACCTATTGGTGAAGTCGTTCCCAGACAGTTATGGAGAATGAATCATTTAACACATATCAAACTGTTGAAGAATTAACCATTGAAAACATTCCTTAATCGTTATTAGAGATGATCATTGAAGAATTTCTCTCAGGCTATAAGAACAAGCACGTAGCTGAAGTTAGTTAATATTATTTCCTTAATCGTCGATGTTGCTTCGACGTGGTTGTTGTAATGACTACCGTTCTTCGTTACTGTGTACCTGAACCAACGAGCATAAACTAGATAACCAATCGGTTTTAGAATCTAAACATTTAACATACTTATCTCATCAATATTGTTTTAACATATCGTTTAACTTATAACTATAAGTGAAATAAAACCTTGACCGTAGCACACAGAAGAAAAATCGTTACAATAAAACGAGAGCACATACAAAGGAGAAAATTCGTGTTGAGTACTACGAACGCACAGGAGAAATAGCCTATACAACAAAAAAGTTTATCACACAGGTGAGGAGTTACCTCAACATATGTATACATATATGCCTCACACAGAAGAATAGTCGACATAAAGAGAAAAGCCACTTAGTTATATATTAATTATTATTGAAGAAATATCCAATAGTAAAAACATAAATCATACAGGAGAGAAAACCTCATATCTTTATTATCATTGAGTGTTATTAACGAAAAACTATTTTGAGATGCAGTACGAAAATCTTCCAACTGGTGAATTAACTATCATAAACCGTTCTTTGGAAAGACATCTTTATCTTATACGCTTCTTTGAATGTTGGTGTTTAATCCGTACAAGAAGCTTTATCTGAGCCACTATCTTTCTTAGACAACTGAGTACCAAGGTTTCGCCGAGTATTCTACCGTTTTCAGCATCGACCTGGTGGTCATATGGCTACGTGGTCTTTCATAATACCATACCGCATAAGTAACACACGATCCCTGACGCCATAACAAAGATTATCCAAATCGGAGGCTTGCAGCTGAAGCCTGGTCGTATCACACGTACTTAATACTCCGATTTGACTCCGCCTCACTTGTTTACATTATGAAAACAAAATAAGATTATCTATCTTAAAAGATGTATGTCCGTTCGCGTGATTCTTGTTCCCAATAAATTTGAAACTGATTTATTTAAATGATCTTCTTCCTTCCGTTGTCTTACTGGTATGGCAACTGCAAACTGAAAGACGGACGGATAAAATGTAATCTGTACATTATTTCTCCAGGCTTACAGTGTGAAAGTAACAGCATGTTTCGTTAAATTATATTATTTTTTTTATTTTCTACAACACAACAAGTTTACGTTCATTTATAGTGTTCCCATATAGTTATTATTGTTAGTATTTATAATCGACCCCAATCATTTAAATATTGGCAATGTTATTGTTCAGTTCTCTAACCATTTTATTTATACTATTATAGAATGCGCTTTCTCCGTGTTGGTGACTTAAGTATATTTATCACGGTAGAAACAAATAAAAAGTATCCAGTTGTTTATTTCGAAGTGAAGCGTACATCTGAAATTTAGAAAGTAGTTTACTACATACAATATACGTATGTCACTGTGAAATTTCATAAAAAAAGTATTTCATGTATGGCTTTGCTCCAAGCTGACTTTATCAAAACTGCCGTTTAACATGTGACTGTTTTCTCGTTGTGAATAAAAACCTATCTCTAGATACATCAGAAATTTGGATATATATTTTTTTTTCAGTTTGTGTATATTACATTTAGAGTATGGATTTCAAATAGAAGTCACGTATTCAAGCTCTGAACGAACACGGACTTGATAAAGTTTTACACGAGTTTTACTGAATTTTCGGTCTCTTCTTAGCACTAACCCGAGCCTTCTATGTGCTTTATTTATTACCTAGGTATATAATTATTATGATAGTTAAACATTAGTTTCGGATGTTGTAAGTCACCTAACTCTTTCTGGAGATGAAAAAAATTACATTGTTAATTAAATACGATAATTAGTACAACAATCATTATTATATATTTCTGAAACAATACAAATAAGTCGTGGCTGTGCGATACTTAATCTTCGAGAATTAATTGTCTGATCGAGGTAAGTCACAATAATATTACTGTGTTACTCATTTTTCAGTTCTAGTGTAATTTGTGTACCTGTGCAGAAAGAGAAAGCTGTTTCTTATCGTAACTATACGTCCAATGCTGGTCAAGTGTTTGTTGTCCCATCTTGACTGCTTATTTTCGCAGAAGTAGCAAATATTCTCAACGAGTGTGGATTCCAATTCAAAACTGACAATCCGAAAAGTAAATAAAGCATGGCGTAAGTCGTGGGAGTAACTTCTTCCGAGTTTGGACAACGTATTGCTGGCACTCTCTACTATTTTGTTCTGCTGCTTGCTGACAGCTTGGTATCTTTATACCTAAAGTGACTAGTGTTTAAAATACCTGTAAAACAGGTTACAATAGATAATGTGATCTTATATCCAGAATGAATATCAAAAGCATCTCCCGACTCAACTAAAATTTCTAATTGATTTGTGCCACTATCTTGAAAATACTATTAATAGACAAATAGCTATGGATCTTGTAGGTGTAGATAGAAGTAGGCACTGAGGTATCTATAACATTAAAATAAGCTTCCTGGGCGTTTGTGTGTATCTGTGTGGGGATCTATCTATGCTCTAGAAAACCTCACCCTCCACCCCCACACGTGTATTATATGAAATTTTATGATGTAAGAGTTTCTCATAAATATGCACAGTCGTGATCAATTGAGAGACTTCAGGAGCGAAAAAACAGGGGTAAATGCAAAGAAAAATAGCCTTTCCGGGTGTTTGTGGCTGTTGTCTGAATCTACGCTCTCCACTCCCACATACACTGTGTGACCTAAATTATCCATACACCTATCTGAAATTGAAGTAGAAGTTTGGGCCGCCCTCCAACGGGGAACACTGCCAGTCAATATGCTGTTGGTCCAACCTTAACCTTGATGACAGTCTCCACTCTCGTAAGCATACTTTCAATCAGCAGGCGGAAGGTTTTCTGGGGAATGGCAGCCCATTTCCTCGTACAGCGCCGAAATGAAAATAAGTATCGATGTGGATCAGTGTGGTCTCGGTATTCAAAAGCATCCCAAAGATATTCTATCGGTTTAACATCAGGACTCTGCGCAGGCCAATCCGTTAGTGAGACGTTGCTGTCGTCAAACTACTCCCTTACAATGCCTGCAATATGGACGGGTGCTCGGTCATGATGAAAGACACAATGGTCATTTCCGAACTGGTCTTCAATGGTAGGCAGCAGGAAGATGCTTAAAATGTCAACGTAAGCTTGTGCCGTGACATTGTAACGTAAAGCAACAAGGGGACCAAGTCCCTCCACGAGAAATGTGACTACATTGTAACCATAACACCAGCGAATTTCAGCCAGCACTATTAAGTTTGGTAGATGTCGTTCACCAGGCATTCACCACACCCTAACATCGGATCGCCACATTGTATACTGTGATTCATCATTCCATTGAACGTTTTTCCACTGTTCCATGGTCGAGTTTTGACGCTCCTTACACCTTGTGAGGCGGCGTTTGGCATTTGCCTGTGTGATGCGTGACTTATGGGCAGTTGCTCGGCCATGGAAACCAAGTTTCCGCACTCGCGCCGAACTGTCGTGCTGCTTGGAGTAGATCCTAATGTAGTTTCGGTGACGGTGGCGATGGATGATTGATCATTACGTTTTACGGCCCTCTTTAAGAATCTACGGTCTCTGGTAAGTCGGTCCTCTTTAACATTGGAAGTCAGCCTGCACGCTGTTTGGTTATACACGTTCCTTTACGTTTTCACTTCACTATAACATTGGAAACAGTAGACCCAGGGATGTTCAGTGGGTGAAAATCTCGCGTTCAGAATTCTTTACATAAGTAGCACCCAATCATCTGACCACGTGAAAAGTTCGTGAGTTAATCAGACCGTCCCATTCTGCTGTCTCGCGCTGTCTGCTGACTACTGAGATCCCTAACCATGTGTTGCACAAGGTAGAAGACGGTATTGTGTCGCCTCTATGATAAACACACGTTTTGCGGTATGCCCAGATACTTTTGATCGGTAGATGTAAGCTTACGATGTGAGACTCTTTCATAAATTTATACGGTCTTGATTAGTTTAACCGTTAAGGCTCCAGGGACAAAAATGATGGAGAAAACGGATGTGACCTTGATTATCTTAATGATGATCAACACTAACAATTGAACAGCAACTTCAAAAACTTATTTTTACAAAAGATGATAACGTCAACAATCAACCGTTACAAAACTGAATTTAAAACGACCATGTATTTTGGTCTTCATATCTTGCGTTGCTAGATTAGTGGCAGAACCCATCCGAGAACAAGAACATCAGATTGCAAACAGATGTTAGATGAATGAATGCGACTAAATAGCGACTTTATTGACGATGTGGTTTATCACCTTCTTTGGCTATACCCGTCAATTCTTACACTGACTGGAGGAAGTACCCTGTCCCTGTGGTACTTCCTCCATCATTGCTCAGATTGGGCGTTGGGTACAACTTCGATCGTGAGATGCTAAACCAACACGCGTTGGGTTAATGAGTGTCGATACATTATGACGTTATTTGTAGAGATACCTCCCTAATTTCGGGTGCACTTAGCTCTGAAATTACCAATGTAAATGTCTTGAAAGGGACTTTTTTTTTATTCGATGAGAATGTTTTAGTTCCTAGTATATGTATTCTCATTATTCGTCCATCCTGTATATCTAGTCTCCATATTGATATTTCTGTGTTATGATATGTAAATAGTTGAGAATTAGATGTAGTTTTCGGAAAGTGAAGGAAGATTCCTCCCTTGGAGTTTTATTTGGATAAAAACTCGGGAGATAACTGTAAGATAGTCTGTATTGAGAGCAAGATAACTTAAAATGTTTTAGCTTGCTTCTTTACCATTTCTTCTCAGGAAACGTTTGACCTATATGACAAAAAACTCGTGTACGAGGAGGTGTGAGGAAGTTTTTCCAGTCGATTGTTGAAGAGAAACATGATGTGAAAATACAGAGTTTTGTTTCATATGGAAAGGTCCCGTGATCGGTTCCCAGGCCAGCTCAGGTTTTTATTTAGATAATAAGAGGAAAGATAACTTAATTGTCAAAGCTGTCCGAAAATTATTTTATTTTTCAGCGTTTTGTTATTTGGATTGTACTGCCTGGCAGCAGAAGTGTTATTTTCCAAAATAGCTTGGAGAACATATGTGAATAGTTGTCCGTGCAGGTTTTTCGTTCATATATTTACTGCTAAACTCCTTAGATGTTGTTAAAATAATTTTCGTAGCTAGTAATTCTCGTTGACACGAAATTTAGTATACTACCTTGTGCTCCGAAAAAGATCACAATGCAACAAAGCAATGTAAAAACTTCCTTCGATCTCCCTGTTTTCACTTGCCATCATTTGTTTTTTAATATCTTGGTGTTGCTTTTAAATTTCACTTATCAGCATTTCCTTATGTATGGTATTCGTGGCTCATGGCATAGATAATGACATGGTTTGTTGGAATAGTGGTTATTTCTATTGATAAGGTAGTGTAAGATATGGACATGAGGGTATTGTGTTAGATAAATTTCCATTTCCTTGAATGTAATTAAATCGGTCACCCAAGGACATATACTATGCCCAGGAGCACAAATCCAACGCGGCTCAGTTGGTATAACGCTCACCTCTGGTACTAGGAGTCGTCGGATCGATCCCTGCTCATGCCATGTGGGCTTTGTGGTGGACAAACACCATGTGCGTGGGTTTTCTCGGGGTGCTCCCGTTTCCTCCCGCTTTCTTCATTCCACCAATGCATCCCATCATCATCGATACGGCCTGAGTCATAGTTGCCTAAAGGCCTTAAGATCAATTCAATTCAACAAATCCAACGCTTATACATTCCCAATGAATACCATGAATCTACCACCCTGGTGTCCCGGTGAGGTTTAGCGTGTGGCTTATCTTATTCTGGGCCGAATTTAATTAATTTGTAAGGACTGTTTCTTCCAATGCTAATTAACCATCAAAATTGGCGAGTATGAAAGGCTGGAAAGCTTCTCCAGGGAGGGAATCTGTAAAGTTATCAGAAAATTAATCACAGGTAGTATTTCCTGCCAGACGGGTGGCCGAGCGGTCTACGGGGTAGACCATCGTCTCGAAGGTCCCGGGTTCGAGTCCCGGCAATGGCAAGGGTGTGGATTTTAACAACTAAAGGCGAATCGTGACGGGCCGAAGTCTACAGTTACTAGACTGACCCATATAAAATGAAGTTTACCAAAGGTATTGTTGTATTTCCTATTTTAAATTAGGAATAGAGGTACGTATAACACACTTACATTTGGCGTCGAGTGAAAATCATCATTCGAATTTTAAAGTTATTATTACCAAAGTTAGCACAGTTCGAAAGGTAAAAATTCGGTTTATAAAATTTCTCTGTAGTACCTGTAAATGCAATAATTAACGTTGTGACCTAATTTCAGGGTAGTGACGACATTGTCTACCTACTTCTTAAATAATTAAATTTATTTAATAATTTTCACTTATAATAATTTGGAATTTTACCACTGAAATACCTTAAACTTTTCTCTCTTATGTATTATACACAGGTATTTGACAATAAAATAAATAACATTATGTAATTATAACATTCAGAAGCATTGTTAACACATCTACCTGCTCCAAAATGACGGATTGCTTTATTCGAGCTGTACTACGATCGAAAGTATAGCTGGCTGGAATGATATACACGCGCAGTGAGAGAACATTTGAACTGATAGACAGTTCTGCACCTTCTTTCCTTCTGCAAACATGTGTGACCGAGAGATGGAGAGGGATTTCCAGCACCTTGCACTCCTTGCTAATCACGTAAGTAGACAAGTCTTTCTGCGAAAATGCATATGTTTGGAAACTTTGATGCTTACAAGTAAAGTACCCGAAGTGAGGACTCGAGTTGCTCATCAAGTGATACCTTAAATTGAAGCTAGTGACGAGTATATTACACCTGTGAAATCCTAGCTGCAGAGCTCCAGTAATAAAAAGGTTATGGCGGGTCAAAGTTCAAATAGAAAGCGAATTTAGCTGCTTGTGATGTCCATGTTTTGATGATTATCCCGATGCTAAGACGTCGTAAGTTGCTCCCAATTAATGTAATGTGTAGAATGATATCCCTCTCTCTGCCTGATATCCCACTTTCTTTTATTCGTGTATGAATGTCCTTGTGCATGTTTGCTCCTGTTATTGATGTCAATAAAAGTTCTTTTTTCTTTTTGTTCCAGAAAATGGAAGCAGGTGCTATCGTTCATGCTCTGTATGAGAAATATGGATTTGTTAATAGGAGAATGAATAGGTATGAAGATTCACTGTACAAACAAATAGTGGAGATACTTGAGGACAAGATGGAAATCATAGAAGAAGTTAGAACACTTGGATTTGCTGGTGACAGTGATGAAAGCGATGATGGAGACTACGGTGATGACGTCTTTGATGAGGAAATGCCAAGTACATCGCAAGGTTCTCAAACACATCAAGTGTCTCCGACACCTGTAGCTTCTTCAGGTGAAGAATATCAGCCTTCGCCAAAAAAACAAAAGCACATCTTGGACGATGATTATAAAGAAGCAGCGTACATGTTTTGGACACACCATGAGAACCCGGAAAAGAAACGAAGGAAATTTTCATCTGTCAAGTCACAGTATAGATTAATTCAATTGAAAAACATCCTCTCTGAATATGAAAAAAAAAGGCAAAACCCCAGTTATAAGAAACTTAATGCAGCAGTTCACGATAAATTCAAAGAAATGGTCGAGAGATGTGCAATTATACACGACAGGACTCTTCGCTTTTGGGCTCTTCAGATAAGTAAAGAGCTAGATCCGGATAATACTCTACAATTCAAGGCATCTCTTCACTGGCTGTCTAATTTTAAAAAGACAAACAATATCGTCAGTCGTTCTATCACGCATAGGGTTAGCAAAACGTGGAAATCAAAAGAGGCTGAATTAAATCACTTATCTACGACATTTATTACGTCCATGAAAGAACTTATGTTACCAGAAGACCTGAATCCTTGTCAAATCGACTTTGATCAGCATTTAATAC
>JAGDQP010004067.1:68457-88231 GCA_022664845.1 Lepisma saccharinum | reverse complement strand
AGATGGCTGACTCCCCTCGTGATTTAGGTCTAAATGTTAGGTTATATTTGGTTTGTTTGCATTCTAAACTGAATAAATAGCTTCCAGATTACGTAAGGGTAGGTTAGTTTAGGGTAGGTTAGGTAAGATTAGGTTTGGTTCGGTTAGTTTGTTAATATTCATCACAGAGCGGGTCAGTCATCTACACCCTTGCCATTATTAACCACTTAGAACCAAACTTGGCCAAAAGATGGGAATTAACATTTTATGTCAGTTAAGTTTGAAAATCATGGTAAAAAAAGAAGCGGCCGTTTAAAACTGTAGAAAATATATTCTCATGCGGTCCTGTGTCAAAAGGCGAATTTCATTTTAAATTTGTTTTTTAATACTCACTTGCATAATTAAAGCGGAGTGCATAGCAGTTGTGCTTCTCGCTCCTGACCAACAGTAAACATGTAGGGGAGTGTTTCAAAAACTCCAGTACAGAGTTTCCACCTTTTTGCTGCGTATATTTGTTGTGTTACAATGCTGCCCATATGAGTGAAGAATGTGGAAATTGAGAAGGTATCTCAATCAAAGAAAACACGGATTTAGAAGGAAGCTGTGTAAAGACGAACTAAAGTTGCGCACAGAAGCATCTTTAGATGTGTGGCTAGATTATCCAATTAATTGGTTGCTTGTCAATTTACAGGTCCACCGACACCGTTATTGAAAACTTCAATCCTCAATTAGATTTAGAAAAGACTAAAAATAAATGGGACATTGTGTCTAGCTATATTTCTGAGAGGGAAGGAGCTTATGTTTTTTAATTTCCTATTAAGTCATTCTGAAAGAAAAAAATGATTGTCAAAATGTCAATGGTAAAGGGGATTTGTTCTACATGTACACCATTAAACTTTACTGGTTGAATCAATAATTCGTGATCAGTAAATGGTCGTTTATTTTTGGCTTCATAATACACAGTTCCGAAAATATTTTCATTACACTTCTGCCCTAAACTCGCCGACTCGACTGCTAACTTTTCAATATCTTGCTGTTTTTGACGTCCATATTGACACATCAATTGAATGACATTTCGAATCAGAATGCTTCTTTTCTTGATCCTATGCCAGAGTGAGGCTAATTGAGCACTTCTCTTTGGCCTTGTCTCCAATGCGCTTTTCTTTTAGCACAAAGCACAGACCTTGAAGTATTCTTCATTCTCTAATTTGCAACATTAGATACCGGAATGTGAAGTATTGGAATTCCTCGGATTCCCGCCACCCCCGCCTTCTCCCGAAGGAAGACATTTTATTTGTGCGCAACCCATATTCATATATCATGCTTTGCTTCCCTTCTATCACAATTCGAAGTTGATGGGACAGGACTTTTCGGACAAATTGTACCATGCTGAAACAAGGCGTAACTCACAAACGTGTTTACACTCTGTATTCTGCTTTAGCTCCTTTGCATTTAACCGTTTTCGGGTGAAAAACGGAAACAGAAAACGAAAATGGCAATCGAAGTGGATTTAATCGATCGTTCATGAACTACTAACGCTGTTCTGTATTTGAGAAGGTTGTTTCTAACACTTGCTAATTCCCTTTTACATTTATTTTTTTACTTCATATAATATATTATTTCCTAATTCGATTTTGCTGTCAGTTTGAACGAGAATTTACTTTATCCAATGAAAATCAATGCTGAATATAAAATTTGCTTCAAAATCGAATCAGAAACTTGAAAGTTTTTGGAAACAAGGTCCTCATTTCTCTTGCACATTGCAAAAAGTTTACAATTTATGCATAATCGAATAAATCCGTTTGTATCGTCATTCATTCTCTGTTTCCCTATTGAGTTTCAAACAGCTGAGTACACGGCGTGTACCCAGCGTTGTTCTTCTATTTAGGTAGGCACACGCTTCCTTCTAAAGTTTTTAGGTGGGTACACGCCGTGTACCCTCCATTCCACCCCTGGTCTTAACGATTACAGGCTAACCAACGTAGCAACAGCGATTTTCTTAGGCAAATCTAATTTCTTAGTGACAGTCACATATTAACCTACGTGTCATTCAGCATTTTCTTAGTCAACTCAAGTTCCAAAGTGGGGATTACAGGCTAACCAACGTGGCAGTCCGTGTTTATTTGCAGCCCATTTCTTGCATACATAACCTAACCTAAAAATGTATGAAATTTGTCAAAATGTTGTAGAATCAACTGCTAAAGTAATGCTGTGAAAATGTCCAAATTTACATCGAAAAAACTATAAAATTGAACAAAATTGATAGAACCGTCTGTACGAGTAGTGCCCTTTAATTTATTATTACTAAAGAAAACTACCTAACCTTTACCTAACCTAAAGACAGTAATATGAAATGTTGTGCTCAAAGTAAACTCTTACTCATAACGATAATTATACAATTATTCTCTGAAGCGCAAAGGATATGATGATACTAAGCAAGTAACACACAACCGTGGCGACGGAGGTGGCGATACCAAGTTTTTGCCATAAACCGAACGGGTATACTACTTTCAAGTCAACCGTAAAATATGTAATGTAACTTAACTTTCTCAGGTGTATAGCGATGAATTTTCGACTGCACTATCGATATTAGCTTGATTGATTGAATGTATTTAGGATAACTTTGGCTCAGACCGGATGCATGATGGGTGAATTGGTGGAATGAAGAAAGTGGGAGGAAACGGGAGCACCCCGAGAAAACCCACGCACACGGTGTTTGTCCACCACAACCCATATGGCATGAGCAGGGATCGATCCGACGACCCCTAGCACCAGAGGTGAGTGCTCTACCAACTGAGCCACCGTGGCCCTATCGATATTAGCCTTGCACTATTACTGTGTAACCTCTGGTATTAAATGAGAAAAAAATAATGCATAGCGATGTTTAACTTTCACATTTTTTCCAACCATAACTGGCGTAATCGTCAAAAACCACATAATAATAGCTACAATATTACGGTGCCTTAGTAAAAAAAAATACTAGCCTACTTCCCAACTGCCTTCGCTCAGAGGCATGACGGACTTTGTGTAAAATAACATAAGTGTACATCCGTGTGGACTCTAAAACACTTATGCGATTGTGTTTAGGACCTCTGGACTATTTTTTGCTATCATTATAGGCTATTGCACTCTTATAGTTCCTCTTATACATACGGGCAATATTCTTCCTTCTCAAGTTCAGTGATCATTCAGTGATCTTGAAACCTGATATTATTTCACTATTATTATTGAAGAAAAAACTTAAATATTTATTAACTGTTTATCCTCACTAGTACCTCTTGGTCTGCTTCACCAGACGCAACCTTCACATGCCTTAAATTATTTCACATAAAGTTAAAATTTGTAATTAAAATTGGCTCAATTAACATTACCTCTTATGGCCACTTGCAATGTTTTGACAATTCAACATGGCGGCAAGGCGCACTTCCGGCCCATAAATTTTGGCTTGTTACTAGTCCTTATATATTCCTATGTTCATGGAAAATAATAATTGTAAAATTCAAGGTTTATAAATATCAGGTAGCCCATTCCCATACTTTATTCTCATTAGCCCAATGATGTATGACGTCACTTGAAAGACATTATAGATTATGAGTAGTTTAGCATAAGTTTGGTGATCATTATTATAGGCGTTCATTAAAGGATTATATGATGATTTTTTTGTTTTCTTTTTTAATTCTTTAACACATCTATATTGATTAGAATGTTTTCCATACACGATACTTTGATAAATTATTATTTTTGCTTCATATTGTCTTCTCTTGCTTTCCTTTCACCTTCAACCGCTAGGATCGCTAGTATCACGCCATCTACAGATATTCGCTCCAACTTCATAGTTTTTATATGTAAAATTAATTATTGTTCGATGGCATGAGATCTTTGAACTGATGTTATCAGCGCAAGCATTTCCGGTTCAATTTAATGTCAAAGAAATGCATTAAAATAATTTTTAGATTACACTTAAAATCTTATTTATCTGAAACTGCGGTTTATCCAGTACATTTTTTATTTGTAATCAGAAAAGAATAAAGTAATTTTTTGTCAGTATCAAAACACCTTTACATTGTATGCAAGTGAGCGCGTTTAATTGAGTTTCTGCAGTCTAAATGTGCAGTATTGTATTGTATTTGCTCTCAATTTATTAAAATTTATTTTGTCTTTTGCAAGATGAACCATTTTGTTATTGTATTTCTGTATTTGCAGGCGCTTATTACTTGAAAAAAGAAAAATCGTAAATCTGGTTGATCCGGAACAGTTCCAATCCCATTAAGATCTGGTTTTAGTGTACGAGAATTCTGTTGAAAATGAAAGCAAAAACACTGTCCAATACATGTTTCTGTAACCAGAGAATCATGTCCTGCACGCGATTTTTTTTTCCAGTCTAGTTTTTGAAACCCTTCGTTTTGATTGGCCAATGAATGCGCATGAGACGGTGCTTCAAACGGGAATCTCTGTAGTATCAAACTAAGGCCGTAAACAAGTTGGATACGAATGTTAACAGCACTATCGCGTATGCCTACCTCTAAGCGGGGCTTGCGTCCCGCGGCTGATGCCGTCCAGCTTTCTTTAAAGTCACCGTGCTCCCTTGCACACCGAGCCAAGGTTTATTTATATACATCCCAGTTTTTAGTAGCTAATCTCTACGTTCCCATAGTCGCTAATTTAAGATACTCAACGAAAAATGCAAGAAAGCAATTATTAATAATAAATTTGAACATGTAAAAATCAATTTTGTAAGAAAAAAAGAAGGAAAAATCTTGTCTAGCTTTGCCCACATTTTCATATTATGATACATTTAGCATCTGAAATATTGTCTAGTTCTGAGTTCTGTAGCCGCGAGGGAGGAGTCGTAGCGTGATCATGGGTGGGAAGGCAGTTTCAATAGCGAATGCGAGGTAGGTAGTAAAAGCACGAGTTCTCGCTGATTGGTTGTGCACTTGCCACTTCACCTCGCGCGCTAGTCAAGATCCCTCTCAGAGGTCTACACAACTCGGAGCTGTACAATACACTAACTTTGAAATATATAAACCCTTGGCTTGACTACATTTTGGTACATTAAACATTTCACTAGGAACGTTTTTTAAAATTATTTTGTCCTTCCAAATTCTGGCCTTATACCAGCATTAACTCTTTATCGTATTCGTCATCTTTTGTTATGTTGTTTATTTTGCCACGTGACCTTCAGATAGAAAGCTGATTGGTTAGAAGTGTTGGACCACTAATGCATTTAATCCACACGTCTTGAAATTATAGAGAAAAGAAAATAAAAGGTTGAAAATTCATACTAAATTAACGATTCTGGTTTAACCGTGTAATATATAAATCGAACTTCCGTTAATATATATCAGATAGCGGAAGCACCTTGATTTCGCTATTGGAGCTTGGGATCCTCGGTTCGATCCCAGATCATGCCATGTGGGCTTTGGGGTTGACAAACACCCTGCATGTGGGTTTACTCGAGATTCTCTCGTTTCCTCCCTCGAGATTCTTCATTCCACCAATTCACCCGTCATAAACCATTCGGCCTGAACCAAAGTTGCCTAAAAACTTTAAATTACATTTAAAATTTCAAAATTTGCTATTGGAGAGGCTTGAACTATTGTAATATGAAACCCTTTAGGCAGGAATGTGCTGAATGGGGTTCGCGCGAGTCCTTTGTTAAATATTGATATTTGATCCGAGCCCTACCCTTCAATTATTTCGAGCACACCCCTGCCTCTAGGGGCAGTCAAGTAGGATTACTTAAGTGTTCAAAGTGGGGAGGATTCAAGTTTTGTTTAATTTTTCTGACAAGACGTGAGAGGGTCAGAGTAACTTACATAAGACTCGCGGCGGAGTGCTACTGCCACAGATACTAACTGCCACAATCAGAATTTGGTGCTAACTGCCACGGGTACTAAATGCCACAATCAGAATTTGGTGCTATAACTGCCACGAGTGTGCCCAAGGGTTGCCAGAGGTCTAGAATTTCATGATAATGTCCCTCGTCCACGCAAAAATTGTTTATCAAAGCTGACATGATCATGGGCGCTTATAGGTGAGGGAAAACGACTGCCCCTTGAATTGATTTTGAAAGCGAAAGTAAACTTACGTCTATTTGTTATAATGGAAATTACATACAGGTTTCTTAATTCGTTTAGTAGTAGCGAGATTTTGTAGTTCTATAGATAATTTTACTGAGGGTCTTCACGGGCTTCTGATTAGCAATAGAAATCAATACCTTCCGTGACAAGGTTTTTACGGAAAAGAGAAGATAAAGTTCCTATCGGAGTCGGCTAGAATGGATAAAAATGTATTGTGATGTCACAAATTCTACCTTGTACATTTTCAATTTTCACAAAACATGAGAAAATGTCCCTTACCACTGCATACAGATATTTTTATTAGGGGCGTAGCCACGGGGGGTACAGGAGGCCGTTCCCCCCTCAATACTGTGTGTATCCTCCAAACTAAAACTGGAATAATAGCTACAGTAAATATAATAAGTTCGAGACACTTCGTACACGACACCTGTAAGTCAGTCCATCTGAAATCACCAAGCTTGGCTGCTCAACCCCTTAACTTCTTCTATATCATGTCTTATCTCTCTTATATAAGAATAGTCCAAAATGAAAATTAATTTACTTTTACACAAGCTTGTTAATTAATGGCAGCCATTTTTTATTGCGACGCATGCCAAAATTTGTGTTAGCAGACGTTTACGGAAAATGTAGTGTTTACGGACAGGGTTATCACAGGACATTTGAAACAAACGCCATTCTTTTCTTTAAAATCCGCTTGATAATTTTAGTCTTCTGCATGAAAACCCTAAAACCTAATCGGACTGGTCAAAATGGCACCCAAATGGGATTGTTGAAATAAAAACGATTCCGAGTTTCAGGACGCTTTTACGCCCGGTAGGGATTGAATATCAAAATTGATGTTTTGTGCACATATCAAAGTATGTTCATGGTTAATATTTTTATTATTTTGGATAAACACGAACTATGATACTCTTTGGTATTTGTAAAGGTGATCCCCTAAGTAAATATGAGGCCCCCCGCGACAATTTGTCTGGCTACACCGCTGATTCTTTTTCTGAAACATGTTTTATTCATGACGTTGAACGTAATAAAATTATTATGCGTGCTTTCCTATTTTGAGTTTTGTACATGTACGTGTTGTTCTTTTTTCTCTTAAATTTTGTAACTATTTCTTGGCGTTGTGTGATTTTTTTTTACAAGGATATACTGTAAAAAAGGTGCTTAAAAGACCGAGGCACGCCTGCTCCAACAGCGACGATATTATTATTATTTCTCATATTATGGAACTTGACGAAGTTTTTTTTTTTTTTTTTGTTTGTTTGTTTGGACATTACCTTGAAATTCTAGACGACTGGCAACCCTAGGCTGATTACGTCAGATGAGTGGCAATGAGCACGTGGTAAGAATATCGTGGCAGTTAGCACCAAATTCCGATTGAGTCAGTTAGTACCCGTAATAGTTAGCACGTAATCTGATTCGCTTAGGTATCAAACAAGAGTAAAATATAATATGAACAAGATTTTTATATACGAGAGAGTGTGGATGCAGTAGTTTGTTTCGTTTTTTTTTCTTCCCCGTTTCTTAAATACTGTATCGTCACTACCACCCTGGCAAAAGTCTGTTCAATAAGTAGCAGGCTTCTACACGCAATTTTAAAAAAGTTCTTACCCTTTTTGGGAGAACTGGATTAAATATTTTTTTACTAGGAATCAATTTTTCCTCTATTTACCGTAGTTATTAAATTCATTGCTAAAGCAATTTCAAAGTTGAGACATTCTAACGTTGTCGACCTGAAGGGTGGCCGACAAATTAGCGCGCTCCCTTTCTGCGCACATGCTCACCGGTTCGATTCGCGCTGAGGTCCATTGATCGGAGTTGTTCGGAGCCAACTTTAACGAGAAAACTGTAGGTCCTGTCCTTAGAAGCTCATTTCTCAATCAATCTAACATTGTCCTTGAAAACATCATCCTTTCATTGGGGATAATTTTGATAAGGATAGCAAAGTCGCATTATCATATTGTAGCTAAATTATCGTGACATTCTTTCCTAAATTTCAATTGCACTTTACACATACACACACACAAAAGTGGCACAGATTATAATCTAAACTTGCGTTATTTTCTTCTGAAATTCAGCATCTTTAGTGGCAGTAATATTAAAAACTAAAACTTACGTAGAAAAATTGTCGTGATCGGAAATCGAACACTAATCTCTCGGTTACGTTCCGAATACTCTTTTGAGTGGCTTTTTGATTGCCCATCACGACAGGAAACCAACATTTTATGTGTGCTATCTTAGCATTTAATTCACTAGGTGTTAAGAAGTTGCTTGCTTAAATGAAAAAAAAAAAAAAAGAGTATGGATTTGAATCCTATTACCGTAATTCCTGTGCACAAATTCGTCGTATAACAAGATTAGAAATGAACCAACTACCCAACAAGAAATTGTTTACTTTGGATATTTTTACATTTTTCTCAGCGATTTTGATATGCTAATTAGGAATCTGATACTAATTTTTCTCAAATGTCCACATTTCAGAAGCAATCGGTCAATTTTTATTTTGTGAAACGAGTACTTTTTTTTAAATGCAGATTCATAGAAGTTACAGTGATTGCTACTAGATGGCAGTAAAAGAAATAATTATATTTCTTCATTATTTTAATTATTTGTGTTCATTATTTAGTCAGTATAGTTCTGTATTTATAAAATTATATTCGACTTTTATGTTTTTCTTCTAACCTTCGCGGATAAAATACTACACCAGTGAACTAACTAAATTAATATACAGTAACGCCTAGTGAGAAATACAAGAATGGATACAAGATACAAGTGGATGAAATGCGTTGATAAACTCAAACCTAGCATATCTCAGTGTCGGAGGGTGAGACTTAGTCCGAGATATTAAAAACAGTCATTGCACAGAGACTGATCATCATTCGCTCGTAGTTCATTCGTTCATCCCTTGCCGTCATAGTGGGTGGCTTGTCACTAGTGATCATCCTATATTCGTTTCAATTTGGCTAATTCTCTCTCATTCATTCAGCATCATGCAATGAAATCAGCAAGGATCAGGCAAATATACGCTTCCATCAGTTGTAGAGAAAATAACCTCCACAGCTACACCCAAATCTACTTCAACGAAAACATCAGCTAAACAACGACGTCGAAGCTCAAAACTATCTCCTACTTGATCCAGATCCCCATCTCCTCAAGAACGTCACTCCGGTAGTTCACCCACCACCTGCTAAGAAAACTCATACTCTTAAGTATTTCAGACTCTGGCTCCGAACAGTTCATGCATCTCATCTCACTCCGAATCTATAATCATCAAACAATTTCTGGGAATCAACAAGGTTCCATCTGTTCATTTTTACTTACCAATTTTCATCCAAAATTCAAGACTCCACACTTCTGTTCCATCAGCTGACCAAATACGTTTCAAGGGAGAACAGCTCTCAAATAGTACCAACTCGAAATGGTATCATCATAAAGTCACCAGACATCAACTTTGCAAAGACCGTCAGAAACAAACATAGTTACTAGAAAGTTAAACTCGTATCTATGGAAACTAGGACAATTAAACTACCACCGCCACCCCGTAGGACACCCATGCTATCAGTTGTCATCCGAGGTGTGGAACATGATATATCAGACAATGAATCCGAAGATGAATTAAAATCGGAAGGACGTACAATCACCAAATGCTTACGAATCAAGACCAAAGTAGGAACAGCAAGCTATATGATACGAGGACTAACACCACATCAAGTAATCACAAATCGTCTTAAATTTGGAGCATTCATATATAGGAAACGTTATCGAGTAGAACCCATCTCGCACCACACCACCACTTCCATTAAGATGTGAAAAGTGTCAGACCTACAATCACCATGATACCAAACATTGCCCAAACAAACTTAAATGTGCCAGCCCTCATCAAACCTAACAGCAACCTCCTCTGTGTAGCCAATGCGGCGAGCAGCATCCAACCTTACTCCTATATAAGTGCAAAGGTCGTCCTGATGCTAACGTAGAAACACCTCACCTCACTATTCCTCTCCGACTTCCTGCTCAGCCACAACTCTCCTCAATGCTCCCCACACCTACCATTGAACAAATACTAGCATTTTTCACTCTCACTTTTCAAAACATACATCCATTTGCACGAGATATCATTCTCAACTATGTCCAGGACGCAGAACAAGAAGTATTTAAAGTCAAACTGAATGTCACCTATTCAGGACCATACGTCCGTTTCTCGGTTACGCCACCTGCAGAACATTTACGTAAAGGCACCTTCTCCCTTCCATCATCAGTCGTATCAATACTTACCTCTCATTCTCATCTTTGCAATGTATACATCAATGTTGTTCCAGAGGGCTCATTTGTCTATTCATAACGCCTAGTGCAGCCCCTAAGCAAGACGATTGAATCAATCATTGTTTGCAGTGTTCCAGTATTGTGACGTTAATGGTGCACTTCATCTTCGTACTTCTCACTGATTGCTTGTGCACTTCCCACTTCATCCCGCCATGACCCCTCTCAGCGATTTACAGAACTCGGAACTACAAAATAGTTATGGCAGTTGTTGGTCTACGTTAGAAGGTTGATGGCGGGAACCGGAAAGAATATCCCGTTTGCTGTTCCTCGAGTATGACAGAACCTACCAATCATCTTTGTCACTGTTAGTTCTGTTCAATTGGCATGACACACTACAAGAATATAAAGGAAAGAAAAAAAGAATACTCCTATTTACCATCGTCCATTTTAATCACATTGACGAACTCTGTTTTCCTACAGCAGCTTGATTTTTATCAGCAGAGAAAGAACTGGAGAAAACACTGAATCGTGATGTAAGTTTTATGATAAAACTACAGGCAAGAAACTACAATATTACTTAGTCAAGAAAAAATTAGTGGTCTGTTTCAAGCTATCTGCTTCACATATCGTCTAGAAGAGTACTGTTTTTTTTATCTATAGTTCAGCACTCTAGAGCAGCTTTCCGCAAACTGTGGTCCGCAGACCACCCTTGGGCAGGCGCAGGATATATAGTGAGTTGAACATACCAACCAATAAAACTAGTCCGCAAAGTCTGACCAGAGAGAGAGAGAGAGAAGAGTTTCTTCGCGGGACACAAGAAAACTCTAATGTCTAGTTCTGAGTTCTGTAGCCGCGAGGGAGGAGTCGTAGCGTGATCATGGGTGGGAAGTTACTTTTGATAGCCAATGCGAGGTAGATAGTAAAGGCACAAGTTCTCGCTGATTGGTTATGCACTTCCCACTTCACCCCACGCGATAGCGACAACCTATCTCAGAGGTCTACAGAACCCGGAATTGCACAATAGGTCAAAGACATGAAATTTTTACTGTCGCCACTCCGCACTAAATTGGAACTTCTTAAAGAATTTTTGAAAGCATTGGACCCTGATTTAGCTGCCATCACTACACCAGAAAAATGTTGTTAGTTGTCTGATGCAAAAGTCACAGCTAGTGTATTTACTGGACCAACAGAACCATGGGAAGGGTGATGCTACAGCGAAGAGACCTTAAAAAAAAATGGCTCCTCTTGAGAATAATATATGGAAAACATTTAGGGAGATGATTTCGTGATAAAAATAGTTGTGAACATTATAAAGAATTATTTAATTGCTTCATAAACTTTTGGGTTGTAGTATTTCGTTCAAATTGCACTTGTTGTTTTCACATATGTAGACTTTTCCGTGCAAATTTTTGCAAGTAGGTCTATAAGTGGCGAACACCAAGAATGTTTTCACCAAGATATCCAAACAGTGGAGACAAGATACCAACGACACGGAAATGATGAGATATTATTACATTTGGAAATTATGTCGTGATAAAGCAATGACGTCTATTAAGAGAGCAACCCTGCTCACTTTTAAACTGCGAGGGCCAACTCATTCTAAGTTTAAGAGTTATATGTAAATTTTTATTCCTTTATTGCTGAATAAAAGTCCATATTTCTTATAGGCTATATGTTGTTAAAGCTGAAAACAGTTGATTTACGAAAATTTTTCAAGAAACTTATTTCAATGCTTCGGAGCATAGTGTTTGGTGTGTTACTTGGTGTATGCTTTTGATTTGCAAAACAAAATTCAGTGTATCAGCCTGGAACTATGGTCGAACATGCTGTAAAGCTCAATTCTTTGAGTATAAGGAAGTGCGATATTATCTTTACGTAGTACTTTTTTGGTGTTATTCTGTGTGTAATCTATCACGACTTTATTTGTCGGGAATTTATTTTCCGCTATCCGTTCTTTTCTTCAAGTATTATTTTTAATTGTGAGCTGTGACAGTACGTTAACAGGTCATTGAAAGTATTATAATTGAACAGCACTAATTTTCGTGAAAATTCTCTCACAGGAGAAATTTCGAAATTACAGGAAAATGAATAGTGGATTAATAATTAGTATCACCAAATGAAACAATAAACCCTTTTAATGAAATCAGATAAAGATGATGTCGCAAATAAATTATAGAACCAAGGCAAGTAATTAACAGGGATCTTACTTTGACTACGTTTAAGGCATATTTCTTTTATCACATTTAAACACTGCTTTTTGTCTTTGAAAATTTAATCAAAAGCTGTCCAGATTGTAGAGTAATTTGAGGAAAGACGTGTTACCTTAAGTAAAATTCTAACTCATTTAAAGTACTGAAAAAGAAACTAAAGGAGAAATGATATCCTGGTATGTTCATAAAGTGAATAAACTTTGAAAACATGTTGACGGCCCTGACACCTAGCGATCAACAGTTACATTACAAGAATTGAAATAAAAAATGTAATTAGTACGTCTTTCACCAAGGTAAGGGTACCGGTCGTCGAACACCTACACCCGTTTTTGGTAATTTTCATATAAATATCATTAAAACAAGTCCTATGTCATTTAAAAAATGTATGAAAATATCTCTAGTTTTCGGAAAGTTATATTATATACTCGAAAAAATTAAGAAGTATTTGTTTTCTCTGGTTAGCTTTACAAGATGGAAATGTTATCTGGGAATTAAGAGGAGCGTCTTAAAATTTATGGTAAAAGTTGTCGTTTTTAATAGGTTTCAAGACTTTTTTTTTTTTGGCTTTTCAAATGTTGTGTTTCGACTTTATATCATAAACAATACGAATAGTCATATCTATTAAATGTATTATTTGTGTCCGATTTTAGATATTTAGAATTCACAAGCGTTCCTATTATCAGCCAGGGTAACCGATAAGAAGTGTTTCTTATTTAGTTTTTGTTGTTGTGTTGAATTTATGTTTCTATCGTTCCTAATAGTGCCCCATGTAGGTGTGGATGAGTGGTAACGCTCGCTGCCTTGTAATCAAGAGATCACGGGTTCGATTTTTTCGTTAAACTGTAGGTCCCGTCCTTAGGATGTCATTTCATGCGATGGAAAGCAATTGCAATCACTATCAGTTCATCTTACCCTGGGATACTCGGGTAAGGACCTACCTTCGGGCAAAACAACCTTTTAACAGCACATTATGGGCTTAGATCTATTTTAATTTTGAATAGATAATTAATTATTAATATATTTTTTTTCCACACGAATGTAACCATTTATTTCTAATGTAGGAGACCTGAATGAAAATTATTTCAGTATTTCTGAGCGTAAAATGCTTCTTTTTATGTATATTTCTCTTCCATTTGACAGGTGTCCGACAACTGGTACATACCTGGCTGACTACGGGCTCTAAGTGGACGACAACTGGTGAAAATTACCTATTTTTCCTTAAATAAATCTTAATACGAAATATGCGTAAAAATTTGATTTAGAAATATTCTATTATACAGTAAAATCTCTGTTAACCGAAATAGCGTTTAACCGAAACGGCAAAAAAAAATAATCGAAAAAGATAAAATTTGAATTCCTAACAGAAAAAGATAGAAGATTATTTTTTTAAAAAAAAAAAAACAGTAAACTTAGTTGTATAAGAAGCTGTCTAACTGTAGAAGCATTTACAGCTTTATTAAAAGTCTGTTATATACGCAAACTAAAAGTTTATTTTCTATCATTGCCTTCAATTTTTGCACTTTAATCTTTGAAAAAATTCACATTTTATTTTTTTAAACCGAAATTTTGGTTATCCGAAATGACCTCCGCCCCTCTTTATTTCGGATAACAGAGGTTCTACTGTAACTGAGAAAGGTAAGGTGTCAAGAATGCAAGTAAAGAGCGTAAGTGCGAGATATAATTCTGGGAAAATATATATTAGGGAACGAGTCCCTCAGTTGGCCGACCACTGGTGCCCTCATCCAATTTTTAATTTAATTGGTGTTTTCAGATATAATGTACAATAAAACGATTTAGAATAGGAAAAATTGTACATGGAAATTAATCAACAGAAAGCTATATATCATCATCTTGTTTAATTTAACAGAAGTTTCGTTAGAGGAAAACTCACTCATCTTTCTAAAGAAGAAGTTATTATTCAGTCTGTTGCAGCATAGACCTCATAATAGATAGACTTAGCATGCTTCCCCATTTCTGGCTACGCTAAAACTAATGTTTCTTTTGTACAAGAGCACGTGATTTTGAATCCATCCGCTAGGTTGCACTGGCATCGAACACATAATAGAATATGAGGTCGATGCCAGTGCAACCTAGCGGATGGATTCAAAATCACGTGTTCCCCTGTACAAAAGAAACATTAGTTTTAGCGCAGCCAGAAATGGGAAAGCGTGAGGTCTATGGTTGCAGGTACAAACAAGTTCGTTATTTATTTATTTATTTATTGTCAAGGTCTTGTAGTTTTCATAAGTAGGATAAATCCGAGTTACTTTATGAATTAGAAATGTCAGAAATTTTGATTGTATTATTATCTGTAGTTGTTGCTTTGTGTGTGTGTGTGTGTGTGTGTAGAAAGGGTAGAGCACTCTTAAAAAAAGACCGGAATTTTACGGATCGGGGACGCCAAGTTTTTACCGTAAAGGTTCAGGGAACCAACAGTATTTATAGCACATTTACATAGAGGATTGATTACGCTGTTACTAGATTCAGGTATTTTCACTGTAAAATACGGCTACGGGAAAAATGCAAGAACAATTTCGGTATTATTACCGGAAATTTCAACTGAATTTTTAAGAGTGAGGCATATTCTATAATTTAAAACGAACATAAGCAAAGTATATTTTCTCTAATGTAGAAATATTGTTAAACTCTTTTCCCATCGTTACAAATCCTAACATTTTTAAAAGTTGCTTTTGTAATATTTGTTACGTGATTGTTACACGTCAATTTCTTATCAAAGGTGGCACCAATATCTTTAATCATATCAGGTCCTCTTAATGGACTCATGAATTTCATAATCTAACTGATAAATCGATTTATTCCTACTATAGCTATGATAATACTTTTCATTTCTTTGTATTAACTGGAAGTTGATTGATAAACCACCAATTAGCAATGTTATCTAAACTATGTTGTAGTTTTATGGCATCTTCAACAGAATCAATTTTGGCATATATTTTGAGATCATCCGCAAATAGCATTTTTTCATTATCGGGTATGAATTCCGGAAGGTCATTAATAAACAAGAGAAATAGCAATGGTCCGAGATTCGAGCCTTGGGGGACTCCTGACAGAGCTTGTATATTCATTAGATTTGTATCCTTTCAGATTGTCTGAGATCAATTAAATATGAGGACATGAGCCTATAACCAAGGAAGGAGATAAGTGATTTAATTTACCGAGTAATATATTGCGATTTACTCTATCAAACGCCTTTTCAAAGTCGATATAAATCACATCAACTTGGTTTCCCTTCATCCAAACAGTTTGCTATAAAATCTGTCCAACAAAACGGCATGTAATTAAAACTCGACTGACATCTGCCGTTTTTTAAAACAAAGCGTTATAGATACACAGACAAAACAGGTATTCCAGTTACTATTTTTCTTACGTGTAACTGTTTTCATACCAGCGCAATGATACGACCCCTGGATTGATACTTGTAAACCAAAGCGCGAACTTCTCAGAGAACTCCTATGTCATGACAAGACTAGCAGTTTAGTGGGTCTACGGCTTATATACCCGTCTGTTGGTGCGGATGAATAACATATGTTGTCAGTAGTAGGCTTACTACATCAACTACAACTATATGAATTTGAATTTATTTCAAGGGCTTTAGGTATCTTTAGGCTCAGGCCGTCCCCTACTACTGCTACTATTATTATTATTAGTAGTAGTAGTTATTGTTGTTTTTATCCATAACTTAGGAGTATTACAATTTCTTCAGATCTTAATTAATAAAATTAAGTTACCATTTCTGGTTTCCAACAATCAAAATTTGAATTTAATAAATAATCTACACTATTTATTTATTTCAAGTATCTATTTTAAATTAAAAATGAAAACAATTTATTTCATTAGTAATAAAACAATGGAATTATTGCTCTGCTTATTCATTGGCCACACAGACACTTCCGGTGACTTAAAATAGCTCTACGAGCTATTCCTGAACGCAAAGGAACACGTAGGCTAGGCAAATTTGTTTGAAATCAATGCACGTATATCTGGATTTGTATCTAAGTGACAGACATACAAACTTTTAGTTTTAAAGCCTATTGATATGATTTGTTTAAATGTAATAAAAAACTTTATTATTATTATTTTTAAAGAGAAGTACACAAGCTAGGAATGTTTCACCAGTATAAATGCTTTCGATTCCAACTGAGTTTCAAATAGTGATGAGTTGTAACAATAGGATGTAACAATAAATTATCTTCGGTGTTTTTTTTTGTTTTTTAAGAACGAGTTAAATATGGTGACTTAATAATGTCCTATGCTTGGAGGAACAGCTGTAGGGCAAAACATTTTTCGAATATAGGTCCCTTTTGCACACAAAATTTACAACACGATTGTTCATAAGTTACTTTTTATAGTTTCTTTTTGCTGCTAGTAAAACAGTCACATTGTCTAGATATAGTAGCCCTTTTTATCTGCTATCTTCAGAACATGGAGAAGTATAATAATAATAATAACAATAAAAAACCGAGCGAGGGGAGAAAAGAGATCGTGGTTTGAAGTGCGGTTCAGGTGGTGGGGGACGCGGCGGAAAAAAAAAGCATAAAGAACAGAGGACTCACTTAGCGGTCGCAAAAATTCTATTCTTCTGGTTGGCTCCACCGCTTCAACAGAGCAAGCCACAACTCTACCAGGATCTCCGCCACGGGACTCATTTCCATCTGGCTTAATCGCGTTAATTGAAACACTCATTTTGTGAACCTCCGACCAGAGAAAAAGAGAGAGAAAGAGAGTTACTTTCTGAAGCACCTCCCAGGGGGAGGTGGAGTCAAAAGATATTGGTAGGTGGAGCTAGTGGCTTTATTTCACCCAATCAGCGAGCGTGCGGCTCGGTGGGCGCCATCACTGGTCCGCCACACAGAGGCAGGAAACAGCCGCGCGCTCTGTTAGAGGTTGAAGTGCTGTTTAGTACCGAGGCTGTGTTTTCTCGGTTTGTTTTTGTAACGGAGGATAAAAAAAAACATTTGTTTTGCAGTGGAAAATATTTGTCTTTTGTTTGTTTGTTTGTGGTGTCGAAACAAGGAAGTTATGTTGTTGAAGTTATTATTAACGTTATTACTGTGGCGCGGCTAACGCGCCCGCTGGACGCCAAAACTCGGGAAGGAATGGTTTTGGAGACAGGGCTACCGCCGCTTGTCTATGGAGGACAAGGACCAACAGCTCAGGAAGTTCTATCAAGGTTCACGCGCCCTGTTCCCGTCTCGCTAGCCACCCATTTGTCACCATCAGCAGCCGCTGCACCGTTCGCCTCCCTGTCGTTCCCGCCGTTTCTTCCCGGAACTTACGCCAAACTACCACCGCGTTTTCCCTTTGCAATCCCGGCCGGCTTTCTCCACGCCGGTCCCCGTTTCGCAGCGGCAGCGGCCTCGCTAGCAGCCGCGGCTTCATCTACGGACAGCGCGCGTAGAGTGTTACAGCCTAGTGGCCATCAGGGACCCTCACCCACGGCCCACAGCGACGATAATTCGGATGGATCTTCACCAAAGAAAGGTTTGAAACAACAACTTTTAAAATGTATTTAGATTTATGGGCTATATACCAGATTAGTGTAAGCATAGATAGGCTCTAATCCAGATTAGGGTAAGCATGACCCGAACACTTTATTTGATATCACTGTTTCTAGACTTTAGCTTCAGATTTATTAGGATGTGTTAATTTAGGTTAGATTAGATTAGGAAAAGTGAGGTTATTTTGACTGTGCTTACCCTAAACTGGCTTTGTTTCTTTCTTTTTTTTATTCTAATGCTCCGTAACTAGCAAATAAGGTAACAAGTTTGGCTGGTGATAAAAATTATTATTGTAATTATAGGCCAACATCGTCTATGCAATTTAGGGGCATATAAGCTAGCGTCAATATATTATGAACATGTAATGATAAAGCTGTAATTTCAGGGCGTAATTTGTACAGGGAAAGGAGGGGGGGAATTCCTGGCACCTCACTTACCCGATTTCTTGTAGGGAAGGAAAATCCAGCGTATTTACAAACAGTTCTCCGATATAGGTGTGGGTCTATTTGGATATTAATTTTGTCTCTTATCCCTGTCGGTGCCAGATATCAATCACCCTGTAGTAACTAGTATTGCCAGGAGACAGAGAAAATGGCTATAGAAAACGAGACGAGACAGTTATCGTAATGTAAAATGTAGGCCTACAACTTTTCGAGACGAGACAGCCTAAATCTCGTCTCGTCCGCAACACTAACATATTCACTTTAAAATGCATTGTCTAATTATCTTATATAGCAGATCCCTCCCCCAACATATCTCGTCAGCGTAGCAACAACAAAATCTCTGTCTAATAATTATGGCTGTTGAGTACGAGAAAAAAAACTTTGTTAAACTTTATTATATATGGGCCAGTCTTGACTTCGGCCTGTCACAGTTCGCCCATTTACAGCCATTAAAATCAACACCCATGCCGGGACTCGAAACCGGGACCTTCGAGCCGTTGGACTAATGCGTCAGACCGCACGGCTACCCGGCCGGTTGTTGAGTAGAAAGAGTTTTATAATAATGGGGCCCCTGTAGTCAAACTGTCAAGATTATGGAGTTGAGTTTAAGAGGGTTGCACGTCCTTTCCGGGGAAGAGCGGGGAATATCCAAGATGTGTCTGGGTCCGAAATGTTTATTTCATAGACTCTACATATAATTACGCCCAAAAGTTTACTGTTGGTTCGTAAAACTGTATTTCGGTGTAGGGTGTACGGACCCACCCCTTATCTGACCTATACAATTCGGTCCAGGACTACAGGATGGCGCTCATCGCATTTCCTCATTTTCTATCAGGTTAATAGTCTCAGAGGATTAGGAAATTCTGCTAATAAATAAAGAATAAACTTTTTGTATGAGAAATTGTACTAATGTTTCTGTCATATGCCAAGAAACAATCATACATCTCCCCTATTAATTCTATAACCTTTCCTTGCAGAAACTAAGCTGCCCTCTTTTATATATATATAATAAATCACAGCCATATTCAATCCACTAGTGGATGAGGCCTCTCCCCGAAGGGAGGAGTTGGTCTACTGCTCCCACGCTGACCAGACGGGTTGGGAGAGGAGAGCCGAAGCTCTCACTGTGATCGCCACTGTCTTTTATTCACAGCAGCTCCCCAATTGTCCTCACGATGCTGGGTCAACACCGAAAATTTTGAGCCCCCACCGGGAATCGAACCCGGGACCGCTCGCACTGAAGTCGAGCGCGCTACCGACTAGGCTACGCAGGAGCTCAT
>JAGDQP010004067.1:0-68057 GCA_022664845.1 Lepisma saccharinum | reverse complement strand
CCCCGAAGGAAGGAGTTGGTCTACTGCCCCCACGCTGACCAGACGGATATATATATAATGTTTTTCTCCATCATCAAGAATAATACAGTACTTAACTGAGGAGTTCAGAAGCAAAGAAACACAAGTGATGAAAAAAATAAAAGTTTGAAATATTATTTTATATATAGGCCTATAACCCGAAATATATGTGACACAAATTCGTAAATGTCACATGTACCTACCTTGGATTCTAGAGGCGACAATTATAATATAGACTCAATTGATTCTCACAAGTACATTACAGTAATCCTTCAAAACTAAAGTTATTAATATTACTATACTGTTTCATTGTTCAGAAATCGGACATTACCATAAGAGACCCAACACATGTTAGAATAGATTTTGTTTTTTTAATTTTATAAGTTAAGAAATTGTGATTTCACGCAATAAACATATGAAAAAAATAATCATGGAGGAACCGTTTGAAGTTATTGCAAGAACATGCTAAACAACAATGGGGTATCCCTAATTTAAACACCATAAAACAGGCACGTCTCCAGAATTTTGTTCCTGAGGGGGGTTTACAGGAGTCTTGGGAGTGCAATGCAACTCTGTATTTGAAATGTATATATAATTTACACCTAACATGATATGAATTTTACACAGAAATTGAAATTTTGGAGGGGGTTCGAACACCCTTCCCCATCCCTGAACACGCCCCTAATACTATAAATTTTAAATCCTAATACTAGTATTAATGAAAATAGAGTTAAGTAAATTAACATAATCAATTATTTATACTTTGACGAGTTCCATGAAAAGAATAATAATTATAAAAAATTATTTTAAAAAAAATTAAAGAAGAAAAATATATATACATAATTTCGGTTAGAGAGAGAGGGAAATAGAACGTTGAATATCAGCGATAAAATAAACATTAATTTTGAGAGGGCTTAACTCTAATGACTCCTATTTCAGAGATATTTTTTTTAAAAAAAATAACGTACAAATAACGACAAGAAAAAAAATAATTGGAAAGTAACCCCAATGATATTGACGAATATTTATCGAATAAACTAATACACAATTCAAAGAATTTGATATGAAAGGGTAAATTTTTGAAGGGCTTCGCTATAACGTCAAAATTTAGGAACCTTAAAATTTTCCAAAATTTAAGTTTGTTCATTTTATAGGATGTTAATGATAAGTGTTATAAAGTAGCATTGTTTTACCAAATGTCAATATTGTTCGCTGTGTTAAGTAATAAAATAAAACATAGAGGGCGCGTGTACTACACTCTATTATTCTGCCAACATGCTTCACCTAATTCAAGTATTATGGCTTATTTCTTATGTACAGGAGTTACAATAGACTACGAAAGAAAAAGATAGGATTGAGGTGAATTTGAGCGTTGAATTATTTTCAATAAAAGCTATAAAACTTGCTAAAATCAGGACAAGAAAAGTTTAAAATAACCTTATGAATAATTTATTCATTATTAGTGTCTTTTCTTTCCGTCAGGTAAGGGAACTCGTAAAAACAAAAGAAAATTTTAAAAAAATCAAAAATACAAAAATCAAACCCGAAAAAACCGCTAAGTACTTAGGAGTTACCCTTCACCATAGGCTAAATTTCAAGATGCACATCAAAGAAAGACAGAAAAAAGGACTCAGTACTCATAATTTACTAAAATCATATTTTCGATCCGAACTCTCACAAACAATCAAAATTAGACTTTACTTAGCAATATTAAGACCTATGGTCATGTATGGTCACGAACTATTTCACTCCGGCATAAATTTGGAAAAGATAGAAAAGTTCGAAAGATACTGGATACGGTATATGGAAAAGTTATGGACTGCTGACAGAATTCAATTATACAACAGAATTCCAATAGTTCCCATTGATTCATATTTGAAAGAACGTAGGAAAAGATATATTGAAAATACAAGACACAAAAACTTCATACAGGAAAACCTACCAGAACACATTGAAGACAGAATTAAGAGGCATATTATAACTTATAAAGAATTACTTTCATATTTAATTTAAAACGAACATAACAGTGACAAGATCAAAACAACATACTCAAATCTTCGTCATGGATGCAAACTGAGCTCTAACAAAACTTTTACAAAAAGTACTTCGGATGACAACATCAATAAATTTTACTCTCAACACCTTCATTTACCTAAACATCCTTCATCCTTTTACAGTTTCACCTGACTTGAATTCTGGCAATTTTACTTATAAATGATCTGTTCTTCTGGATAATGCCTTTAGGCTCACTCAAAATAATTAAAAGGGGAAAAGTGGATTTTCTGGGGGTTTGTTTGGGGCGTTGCCTGGGCCCTGGTGCTTAATCCGGTTCACTTCAAACATAAATCTAATATTTATTCTAAACAATTATTCAAAATAACTCGAAGGACGAAAGTAGCTTATCAGAGCTAGAAGTCCAGCTACGGTGGCCCTGCGGGCCCTTAGCATTTACTTTAGCGGTTAGTATAACACTTGTATATTAATCCATCCGTAGGAATAAACAATTATAGTTTACACGTTCTGCAATATATTTAAGGAGGTATAAAAATGTTTAACACAGAATAATCGCCACAGGGTGTTTTTTTCTATTAGGGTGGTATGTCTAGGGAAAACCATGGGTTTTCCCAGCGGGTACCTGACTCGGCTATTTTCGCGTAGGAGGTGATATTCCCCCCCTTCCCTCCCATTACAATATTTTCTTTCTGTATCCTTTATGCAAATTGATGTACGAAATAAGATTTTTTCAATTTATGTCTAGTAACAGTGCTGTGAACTTGTACCTGAGAGCTAGAATCGCATAAGTCCCAATTTGGGTCCAAACGTGATCAAAGTAGTTTTGTACAGAAGGCCTCACATCTATTGGTTGCTCCATTCTTGTTGTATACGTGTTAATACTGTAACAATGTAAGTCCATTATATAGGATTGTCCTTTTAGTTTCTATACGAAAGAAACGGTTTTTTTCTTTTATCTTCAAAAAACAAGGATTTGTGACTTACGCGCTTCTAGCTCTAAGGTATAGATTTGATCTATACCTACATAGACGGCTCAAACTTATTTAGTGTCGTGTCATCTCGGAATTGCTTCCCCCCTACCTCTTACAGTGATAATATACTCGATCGCCATCACCCCATACTGGTCGTAGTAAAGAAGAAGAAAAAAAAAACGAGACAGACAATCCTAACGCGGAAACCATGCTATTAGCTTGTAAAAAGCACAAATTTCTGGTTGAATCAGTTATATATTTACTTTTCATAATTAGCTACATGTTGGCCATGGATGTATTTCGTAATTGCTATGAGAACTTTCTACATTGATCGCTTATATTAATATATATATATATGTTTTGACTCATTCCATTTATTAAAAAGAATATTGGTAGGTTATTTGATCATGCATTAGAAAATATTTTTGCATTATATCACTTGCATACCAATAGGAAAGCTGTAATGAATAATAAAAATTATGAGTATAGTATACGTTATGTTTCATTGCCTAAAAGTTCGCCTAAAGGTTGTTCAAACTGCTCCTTAACTTATTCCAATAAGTAAGAGCACCTTTTCCTGTTCACAGTAAAAAAATAATAATAATTAAAAAAAATGGTTTCTTACAATTGAGAATACAATGTGCATTCAGATTTTTTTTTTCTTTTAGAAGTGAGATATTAGCATTATCAATTAAAATAAGAATGTTGATATCTCATTTCTAAGAAAATTTGTTTCTCGGTGTATAGATAAGAACTCCCCCCCCCACCTCCTCCATTTTAAGTAACCGTGTCTTTTACACTATGTTTAAGAGAAGAATTTTACATTGTAAGATCAACGTCGGATCACTGTATGAAGTTACGCCACTTTTTTTTTTTTTGTTTGTTTGTTTGTTCGATCACAACAATACTAACATTTTCCAATGCACTGTGAAGGTTTCTGCAGTCATTATTATAATTTTACATTGTTTCTTTATTCCAACAATATGAAGAATATACAGGAGAAGAACAATACAAGTCCATTTTCGAAAGTTGTTTTAAAATGTAAACACTTGAATTTAAATTTATTTTGGCCTTCTGGCACATTATCGGTCTACGCCAGCCAAGACGAAATTGAAATGCAAGTGCTTACACCTTAAAAAATATGTGTGTTTTCTCACAACTTTCAAAAATGGACTTTAATTGTTCTTCCTCTGTACTCTTCATATACTCTTAGTAACTGCGAGTGACCCAGTCTACTATATAGGGAGTCCAGAAGCCAAAAGGATGTATAGTGCAGTTCTGAGTTCTGTAGACCTCTGAGAGGGGACTTGGCTAGCGCGTGGGAAGTGCACAACCAATTAGCAACAACTCGTTCTTTCACTACCTACCTCGTATTGGCTATTAAAAGTGTCTTCCCATCCATGATCACACTACGACTCCTCTCTCGCAGTTACAGAACTCAGAACTAGACTATCTTTTATATATGTGTCACAAAACTGTAATATTTTGTACAAAGAAACCTTGGACCTTAGTGTTTACATCCCTTGGACTCTGGAGTAAACAAATCTTTCCCTTCTTGTAACAATTTGACACTATTCAAGTTAATCGTCATGGCTTTCCTTGAAAGCATGGATTCTCCTATACACGAATTATTTTGCGAATATGGTCTTCCCGTTCTGCCTAAAGGCCCTCCAGCATTTTGTAAAAAAAATGCCTAATCTTTCGAAATAGGGAATTTTATGTAGGGAGGGATATTTTTTAGGGAAATGCAGCTCAGAACTACACGCCTCCTAGCGCGTTTTTATGCAGATCGGAACCCATATTTTTTCTAATGGCTCTAATAAGATGTTTAGTAGTTCTAACAGCTTCTGTAAGCTTCAAGTTTCGTAATAAATGTTGGATGTTTTTCTACTTCTTCGTCCTGGAAAAATGACTAGGATACAGTTCGATTATTCACGTGCACTTTTGTAAAGATGAGTGTGATTGTTTAAATACCTGCAGAGAAAATGGAAAATTGACTGACTCAGTTGCAAGAAAGCCGTTTGACTTTAGAACTGAAACGAACACAAAACAAACTTACTTCGGTTTAATACCAAGTAATTTCCCAACAAAATTTCATTCGGATTTCCAGAAGTTTATTTCCAGCATGCTAAGGCTCGCAGTACTTAAAAGGTGCCACAGTTTTCATCCTCAAGACATGTTTGGTCATATATTAAACAAACAATGCAAGAGGATGCGTAAGGCGGCCCTTAAAAAGAGCCTTCGTCTTCTATACATGACTCTATACTAGATGTAATAGTATCATATACACTTATATTGTCAACACAAGACCTCACCATCACTGTTCTAATGTAAACAGTACGTAACCGCATCTACGTAAGCCACCAAGTCCATGACACGCGATTGCAGTCTCAGTAATTTGATCTTTTGTTGAACTCGCCTATAGTTAAGCTTTGTTTCCTTCGGCTTCGTGATATGTGATATTTTGTATTGACGATATGTGATATTTTGTATTGCTGCTATCCACATTGACAATATTGCATGTAGTATTGAGTCATGTACAGAAGACAAATCACGTGATAAGGTGATGCCGTAGAAGACAAAGGCTCTTCTTTAAGGGCCGCCTTATGCATCCTCTTGCATTGTTTGTTTAATATATGACCAAATTTGTCTTGAGGATGAAAACTGTGGCGCCTTTTTAAGTACTGCGATCCTTAGCATGCTGGAAATAAATAAACTACTGGGAATTCGAATGAAATTTTGTTGGGAAATGACTTGATTGATATTAGACCGAAGTAAGTTTGTTTTGTGTTCGTTTCAGTTCTAAAGTCAAACGGCTTTCTTGCAATTGAGTCAGTCAATTTTCCATTTTCTCTGCAGGTATTTAAACAATCACATTCACCTTTACAAAAGTACACATGTGAATAATAACAGAACTGTATCCTAGTCATTTTCCCGGGAAGAAAAGTAGAATAAAATCAAAAATTTATTTTGTAACTTGAACAAATAGTTATTCTTACAGAATCTGTTAGAATTACTAAAATAGCTGCTTATTTACAGCCATAAAAAAAATATGGGTTCCGATCTGCATAAAAACACGCTAGGAGGAGCTGCGTTTCCCTAAAAAAAAAAAAAATCCCTGCCTGCATAAAATTTTCTGTTTTGAAAGATTACCCGTTCTGCCTAAAGATAAGATCATTGAAAATATTTTCTATAAAGTGCTGGAGAACCTTTTTAGGCAGAACGGGTATGAATCGCGAATATACTCCACGTGGGAAAATAAATCTGGTATATTAGTCTAAACCTATGTTTACGAGCTCTATACTATATTATCTACTTGAACAGTGTAAAAAATTGTTTTGAGAAGACAAAAAAAAAAAAATCGTAAACAGAGCCATTATGAAGGGATATCGCATTTGTTGACATATAAACCCACATAACTTATTCAGATTTGTTGAATTCTGCACGATGACCATATTTTCTCAATTAAAATTAGGATCTAATGGGGCCCCCTTCGTCTTAGTTTCCGGTAGTTTGAGGGTCAACCCAGGAAAAAAGGCCATAAATTTGGCTTCAAAGCTGCGTTTGGTCAAAAAAAAAAAAAAAAAAAATCTGAAAATTAAAAATATACACCAACTTTATTAGAACTTGTAAAATTTGTTACCTTCTTCGTATTGAGCTGCTACAAATAATTTACTTACAATTTATTTGTTCAAATACAATAATTTATGACTTAAGCTATTATAACTAACTTATCATTATTTATTATAAACACCCAGGAGCATTACAGTTAAATACATTGTAAAAACCGCTCTTGTTTTATGAAATTAGGGACTTTTGAACATTTTTTTTTTCGGGACACCGGGACAGAATCCTAAATTTCGGGACGTTTGGTCACTGTGTGCATAATTAATATAATAACGTTAAAACCTTGTTGCGATGAAACTAAAAATAATAATGGAATGTACTAGAATATTATATTTATACGTTGATCTTAAAATTCTTTTATTACAAAAAATATATATATTCCCCACTTTTTTTATTGGTATATGTTATGTCAAAGTTAGATGTTCATTAGAAAGAAAAAAAAAGACTACAGTATAGTGGCGAAACATTACGATAAATCGTATTATGATTCATTACGATGTCAGCGATATGTGATGTTAAACTTTTTTTCTTTTTATGAGAATGAAAATATAGTTATAGACGTAATCTTTTATATATATAACCCGAAATATATCTGACAGAAAATTGTCATATTTTGTACAAAGACACATTAAGGTCCAAGATTTATTTGCAGAAAATATGGCAGTTTTGTTTCACATATATTTCGGGTTATATTATATCAAAATATTATCACGATTTTTTTTAAAATTCGTCAATACCCTCGTTTGCTTCTGAAGTCAATATATATCCAGTTGAACACCACAGTGTTTGTTGAAACTCTGCACACGAATGGCTGTATTATTAACACCTTGTCTCATTATTAAGGTCTGTAGATGCATAATATTATATATGTACTGTCCTGTTATTAGCCTATGCCGATAAGAAAAGAAAAACTCACTATACCAATTATTATTTTTTTTTTTTATTATTGTGTCATTATACCAAACATACATAATAAATCCAGAAGAAATTGCTTCACTACTCTGTAGTTACACTTACTTCGAAGATTGAATCATGTGTTAATGAACTATTCGCGAGATACAGATCTGTAATTAAGATCGGAGACACATGTACGAGATAATAGATCAATACGCTTCTTCGGAATACAATAGCCACATGTTTTTTTTTCTGTATATGTTAACACGACATATTCTGTAGTTGACAAAAAAAAGCGACGAGTCAACGTATTGGTTCAAAGGTTTTTGTTTTCCATTACGCTTATTTCTCATAGTTAACTTAATACATTGACTATTGTTATTATTTTGAGAAACTTATATAAAGACATTTTTAACATTAATGTACAGTCCGGCTACTTGAAAATGGTCGACGGATGCATTTCCTTGAAGTCTAAGATTTTTTTATTATTTTTTTAAACATAGATTCAAAATGAACGTCCACTTCTTACCTATATTAGTATCAGTGATCCAGTTCGTGAAACTTTTGGACGTATATAAATCTGTCTATTGTCCATTTTATGTTGGTTGGAGTGTACATTCCAAAGGTTGGACCCGTCATTTATGTTCAAAGCCTGTCGTAATTCTCACAACGGGCGCTTTTTTTGAGGGGGAGAATGGCGTTGAAGGAACCAATTAGGGTTTTGAAATTCTCCCTGGTGTAACTGAAATAAACTCCGGGGCCTCAACCAGGTCGACAGCCAGCATATTATATACAAAGGTTGCAAGAAAAGTTCGCTATTTTTTGAAGAACTGCAAAATGTTCATCTTGCTTACATTCGTAATGACAAAATAATTTTCTTAACAAGAAAAATAATTTCTTCCGAGGAATGTTAATGAATTATTAATTATTTTGGATACGTAAAACTGGGAGTTATAAGGCCAGTATTTGGTCCCCACCTCAGAACAAAAAGCGCCTGTAATAAATTTCTTATTATGTCAAAGTATAGGAAAGTTTATAGTTTTCAAGATTAGTGTTCCTCTGATTATTCTATGATTTCCTAATATATTTGGATTCCTAAAGTCCCGAAATTTTGTGAGATTTTTTTAATATGACTAATTTGCTGATTTTTGTAACACAAATTTTATATCGATCTTATCAGAACAACGGTTTTTCTGTTCAAAGAATATAGGCTCAGGCGTATTATATAGACTATTAAAATATGAACGTGTTGTAACAATGTGCTGTTATTTCAATTTTGGAACAATTTTGTTCTCCCCTATGGTGACGTTTTGTTACTGCGGCGATGAACTTGCGAGTTCCATAAGCCATAGAGTAAATAAGTAAAAGTTATTTCTGTCCTTGTATAAAAAAAAATTGTATACTAGTACATTGTTGGAACATTTATTGTTGAAAATATTGTTATATAGATGTGATACCGTTCTAATCCAAACTTTCGTAATTTTGACCGAGCAACAAGCAACTTTGTTCATGACCCTTTCTTTTTACATGGATATTTTAACACGTTAAATCGCCATGATGTCTTTGTGCAAATTTTTTGTTACCAGGCGAAGACATTATCTGAAAGAAATCCAATTTAAAAATCACGTAAAATTCAATAAAACATTTTCACTTTTTGTTCCAAACACAATATGAACACATTTTACACTCGTGGTTAACTTTGGTACACACACACACAGCCTGTGAATATTATTTCTTTATACTTCAAAGGGGCTTGTGTACCGGACCGGCTGTAACTCAGTTGGTAGAGCGCTGGCTTCTTAAAATTGAAGAAAAAAGTTCTTATCTGTACACCGAGTCAGAGAAACACATTTTTCTTAGAAATGAGATGTGTCACCATTCTCATTTTTAGAATTGAAATTGAGAACATTCTAGGTTTGGAAATAAGATTATTGATCTTATTTCCAAATCGGTATGATCTCATTTTAAATTAAATGAAAATGCTGATAATATTATTTAAAGGGTCAGAGGGAAAAACGATGAAACACCATCTGAATTTCATTTGACAAAAAGAATGAGTAAGTCAAGTTTTAAGTCCCATTGAAACACACTGAATTGTTTACACATTCTTTTCATGTGAGCAATAACTGTTTTAGACCTAATAGATGGGACCAGTAGTTAGAAACCGACAAAAAAAAGTGACTCGAAGGTCCCAGGTTCGAGTCCCGGCAGGGGCATAAGTGTGGATTTTAACAGCTAAAGGAGAATCATGACGGGCCGAATTCCAAAGTTACTATAGACTGGTCCATATAAAAATAAAGTTTACCAAAGTTTTCCACCAAAAAAAAAAGGTGTTTCATCGTTTTGCCCCCTTACCCTTCATTTCTAAAAAAAAAATGTTTCTCAATGCACATATAACAACTTTTATAATCGATTTTTTAAGAAACCGTTTTTCTTTACCGTGTTGAAGTTGTATCTGTAATTATATTAAGTCAATGAAACAGATTCTATCGCTTGTACTTAGTTAATTTTATCCGTGATTTGGCTGCAGTTTATATACTTCCCCCGGTTCGTTAAAACAAGTGAAGATTGGGTTAGGTTAGATTAACTTATATTAATAAGTTAAAGCCATCTTTAGCAGGGTTGAACGCCTCTAGTCTTTCGAAATCAGATCCGAAATAATGTACTGAACATGGCGATTTCTTATCCGGAGGAGTTGCCAAAAAAGAATCCATCCCATAATTTTTAAGTTATATTTCGAACTTCAGAGTCGATTTTCTTAGGAATTTCTCGACTAATATTTTCTTTTTCTTGTTGCTTTCATAAAAGTTTTCTACGGTAACACTTTTAAAAATATTTTCTTCATTTTCTTTATCAATTAATATGAGTTCATGACAGACCCATGGCTAGACAAAGGTTACTCCTAGATTTTTTTTTCATTCATTCTGTCTCTTCCTGTTTCAATTATTCATATCATTACAGTATAAT
Source organism: Lepisma saccharinum (assembly GCA_022664845.1). Lineage (NCBI taxonomy): Eukaryota > Metazoa > Arthropoda > Insecta > Zygentoma > Lepismatidae > Lepisma > Lepisma saccharinum. The sequence goes on along the minus strand of JAGDQP010004067.1, from coordinate 57,567 downwards.
GTTCGTATTATTTTCATTATTCACTTTCTGCGTTCCTCTTTACCCTACATTCATTGCTCTTCATTCTGTGACACATTCTGTGCAAGTTTGTTCATGATTCTTCGTTTGCTGTGTCTAGCTCATCTCGTCTTTGATATTTCAATGAGCGAAAATTCAGTGATTCTGTCAGACTCCGCTCCTCAACTTAACCCCCCCTTTTTTTTACTGTTACCAATTTATAGAAACTCTGTTTACACCCCCCGCCAATTGTAGCCTTACTCCCTTAACCCCCCAATCTTGGCAGAATCTCCGACCAAAATTATATCATGGAAACTTTATATTAGATCCTTATTCATTCATTGTTTCTTTCTTATGTCTCTTACAGAACTGAATTCTTTATTTTTTCTGCTGCTTTTGGTATTTTTTTAATAGGTCAAATAGAGGGGTTCGTAGTCATGCGTTAAGATTTTAGTAGTAGACTTACATATTTTTTTCCAAAAGCTTTTCTGTTTAACGAGAAAGCAATATTTGATTTTATTTATTATAAAATCAATCCTCTAAGTTTACATACAGAACTAACCGAACCACCATAGCTCAGTGGTAGAGTGTTGGCGTAGCATTCGGGAAGTCGTTAGTTCGATCCCAGTGGGCGACCATCCTGACTGAGACAAATACCGGGATTGCACCTTCAACATAGGCTCTGGACGACATCAACTCGAATCCTTTGCCCTCCCCTATCCTGGCCTGAGCTTTAGATGCCTAAAAGGTCATAAATAACATTCAAATTCAAACATACAGGGCTAAGTTCCATTTGCAAGGGGCTTCACAAGCTGAGCAGTTTCAAAGCAACATCTACACAATAATAATAATAATAATAATAATAAGTATATTATAGTGCTACAAATAGATTGTAGTCAGGAACACACACTGCGAACAAATTTAAAAAAATCACGAAAAAAGCCAGGCAACCAAGCTGCATGGAAATTTCCACTAACTTGCCTGATAAGAGGAACATATCATTCAATTTTATACGCTGGAAGTAAAAGAAAGCCTCAAGCAAGCGAGGCTCAAACATAGTTTGTTCAATTAGCAGCGCAGCGTTGCACCAACTGGACCAAACTGCCAGTCGTATGTAAAGATCTGAGCAAAACAGTATACAGGGTAAGAAATACATTATTTCGAACTCCGAAGATATAAACGGTTGCTCCCACGTCCCATTATTTATACCACGTTTTTTATTTGTCAATTTCGGGATCGGAATTCTCATTGATTGAAGATTATTTCCCGTTTCTGTGAAAATAAACAATCAAGATGGCGACAGCAAACAGTTAACCAGCATTGGATGTATGGTTACGATAAGGAACAGTTTTCTCTTTCTGCTCATGCGCGAACATCACACTGGAATTGAAAAAGGAAAACCTGAGAGCTTACAATAACGTAAAATAAATTTCTCGGTGCTTTTGCACGGTTACTGCCGTTAACTTCAAATGATGATATTTCTTTTAAATATTACGATATGATAAGTAGAAACTTTCCCAATTTTTTGTAACAAACTTAATATAAACAGAAACTATACCTGAGAATGTAGAAGTTTATGATTAAAATATCATCGCCGGAAGTGCAAAACACTCTTTGTGGCAAACTGAATTTTTCAGGAAGGCCCAAGAACCAGTTTCTGACCTATAGTCCAGTGTCGAATCTAGAAATTTTCGTATGGGGGGCAAAGTAAAATTTTGCCGCCCTTTCCATCGTTTTCTCTTAGCCAAACTACACGACCGGCCGACACGACGACCACAACATTGTCTCGCATCACGTATAGTCTGATATAATCCCTGGAGCCTGTCGTGGCTTCACTATTACTAACTCCAGTAAGATAGCAGACCTGCTTATCTGACTTGAATCGCGGGTTTAAGTTTTACAGATGAAGGCAGGTTGTATGGAATAACGTTAAAAAAAAAATGTCTTAGCGCGCTGGTATTGAAAGTTTGAACACGTTTTGGTCAATTTCAATTTTTAGGAGCTTTTATTTTTTTATTTATAGCTGTTTGCCGCCCCTAAACGTGCCGCCCGGGGCGCTTGCCCCCTCCTCCCCTTAAATATAAAGCGGAGTCTGGAATACAATTTAGGTACTTAAAAATTGCTTTATTTCAAAAAGTAGAAGTTATTTCCACATGAAATTTTTCTACAATATGCGTAGTATACAGAACTATAAACTGGTGCAAAAACCATGAAAAGTTAAAAAATGGCCCAAAGGGGGTATTGCAGTTCCGAGGACGATATATTACTAAGGAATCAAAAACAATAATTCTTTTTTTAAAAAACAATAAAAAGAAAGAAGAGATTTAGAATAGAAACTCAGTAAAATTAAATACCATTCAGGCAAATTGATTGAAATACGCAGTAAATACGTATTTCTTCTCAAGACCGCGTAATGAAAGAATATATTAAGATTTAAGAACACATAAAATCACATTTAGATGTGTCCCCTTTTTAGGGTCAAGTTTTATTTAAATAAAAATCTTATTTTTAGTTTCTAAGGATTGAAACAGTTTGCTTATAGGCTTGCATTAGAACTGTTTATCCTAAGAGAAGTGTTTTTCTTCACTAGTGCCTATAAATACAAATGATTCCACCAGGATTTTCAGTTTGTGGGGGGTGTAAAGTCAAAATTGGGATGGTCTAAGTGGAGTTTTGCACGATTTCTATCGTTTTTTGACCCCCAAAAAGTTAGGAGTGGGGTGTGTGTGTGTGTGTGGCGGAATCACTACTATATACGTGAGCTTATATAGTATTCTCTAGATCACTGTAAATCATAGATTAAAGTATATTCAACCCATAGAAGGTTATTTTTCTTATTATGAGAGTGAAATACTTTGAATAGCTAGTTGCAACACTGACAACAAACTCCTTCACTTTGTTTAAATGATTGAATCGTCCAATGTTAAAATGAACTAAGTCAAAATTACCCACTTTTTCTTTTCTCCTTGAATCTATGCAAGAGATCATGTTCTATCGACCTATGTTAAAAGGAACTACGAATGACCATAGCAATTCAAATTCACAATGAGTGTTAAAACGCACTAGAGTCATTAACTTGTTCCCTTTTAATAAAATATCTGGTGTAATGTTTCGATTCATTGATGTCTGCATTACGTTGAGATGTTCTTGATAGCAGCTGTGTAGATGGCTAGTGATTCTGTGACCTAAGTTGTACGAAAATGTGAATTATACAGAATTCTCTATTTGTTTTTTCGATTGGCGAATCGTCCGGGAGCTTAAATATGTTCATAACATTTGGAACTTTGTTAACAGTTGTTCTGATGGGCTCAGACTTTATGTCCATGTTCTCGTAATCCGTTTGTTAATGCTCTGCTTAAACTTACACAATAAATACAGCTCATTATATTTCCCAACTTCTTGGCCTTTTTTTTTTTTTACTTGAAAAAGCACATTCTTGAATAGTGCTTCTCAGTACTGACAAAATACAAGATTTGAAAAAAAAAAGTATCAATATGGATGTCACACCTTGTAACAAGCACTCCCTTGTCAGTCGCCTTTACCACTTTAAGATTCCAGATATTTCGGATTTGTGCGAGCGATCACTTCTCCTAGAAAGTAATCCAGAATCCCAAAGCAATAATGGTTCCCAACGAAAGCACGCGAAACAAAGGGAGAATCCTCGAAGGGACCCCACAATTAAATACTCCACTATAAGGAAAGGTAACTGAGTTGATAATTGTATTGAAAGCAAAATACTTAAATTCAATTTTGAATAAAACAATATAATGTAAGATAATACAAAAATAAACTGCTTCGAAAAACAGATCGATGGAACATATGATTCTATAACACACACAATTGTACCCCAAAAACATATACTCATACAATAATCCCAACGGTAACGCTCAATATATTGATGATAAGAATACTCAAACACACATATCAAAATTACCACTTGAATTCCTATATTTCCAGTACTTGTGGATTTTGCTCGAATCCCTATCCTTGTTCCACAAATAGGAACCTTTATAGAAAAGGCACTCGAAACGTTCTACCAAAATCCAAACCGATACGACTAATATTATCAAAAATTCAAGAAGTGGGCTACGGACATCCACTAAAAAATTCCTACCGAATCGAAATTTAGAAATAGAAACAAGATATAACTTCTGATAAAATCACTGACAAGTTCCGACGAACACGTGGTTAGAATCCAAGTTACAACCACGTGGCCGTGTTCGAATCCGAAAATTGGAATTTCTGAATAATTCCTTCTGACATCTAGAAAATATGACAATACGATAACACACAACGTTCCTACCAGATATTAGCAACTCGCAACAAACGATGGCAATAGATTCAAACTTCAGCACTCCCAACTTGCATCTACGCACCGATTTGCACAAATACGTAATAATATATATCACTTGCTCAAATCTCCGATAAACTACTCCCTGAACCTCACTCTCCCTCACGTTCGAGGAATTTACTCTACTTGACGAAATCGAAATGTCATCCCAGAATTTCGATTTACCAAAAACTTTGTAACAATTCCGAATGAAAACTTCCAAGCAAATTCAGAGAAACAAATCGCAAATTAATCAATCCCACAAATATGAAAAGTAGGAACACAATCCTTAAAGTAGACTTCATATATATTACGATTCAATCTATATTCTAAGTAATATCTATGCAGCAAAAATTTACACACCTTTCCCATTCTTTCTCACAGGTAATTATAAAGACCTCATGGTCTATCACATCGTCATCTAACCTGTAGTTACAAAATTTGCCGTGAGGCGGCTCTGTCATACAATCAGTATAAGACCTCTTGCTGCTATTGAACACTTTCTCAGAAATATTTTTCAAAATCACTCAAACAAAAAAAAAAAAAAATGACCAAGAACAAATTTTTGGGATAAAAGCGGAACGAAACCACCAAATGTTCGTTACAACCTCTGACTCAAAATACTATTATAATGAAATACTTGCCTGAAAGAATGGAAGTGAAAAGGTTCAAGCAGAAACATGTTTTATTACCCAAATAGAAACATGTACCGGTATTTTGTTAGAAAGCACAAATTACGTTATTTTGTTATAATGATACTACTATCTACATACAGGCTTGCAATGTGATTTGAAACTTTTATTTTTTTAATATAGAGTCCAAGAATTTATATTAACATTGCTTTCTTTTCTTTTTATTGAATTCTATGTTAAAAGGAACCAAGTCAAATTTTACCTTAAATCACAAAACTGAGGATTTTTAATACCTAGGATTGTGAAAAAAATATCTAGATTGGAATCATAACAGATCGAGAAAAAGTAGCACTTCGTTGTATAGAATACGATTGCCTTTTATGCATTAATATTTACAATTATCTCTAAAGTTCTGCTTATATTTCGTCTATAATAAGAACGATCTGAAGTATTAGAGAGTTTATAATAGAAACTCTCTCAGCGGGGTGCATTCACAGAAATGTTAGCGCTGATAACGTCAGCTAGAAGATCTCGTACCACCGAACAACAAATATTACGTACGAAAGCTAACTCGTTCAAACGAATGCCTGTAGAGGGCCAGACACTAACAACCCTAGCGATTGAAGGTGATGGGAAATCAAAAGAAGCCAGGAAAAATAACTTATCACAGCAATCACAACACTTCAGATTGTATTTGCTGTGTAAAAAGCATTCGAAGCAATATAAATTTGTTAAACATTTTAAAAACATGCAGATCATATAAATCAACAGTAAACGTCTAGCATTAGTTGCATCGAGCTTGTGTTAAACAACTTATAAGCTACTGTATCTTCCAAGTGATGTCACACTCCATTTAATCAATGTGGATCAAAGCACGGGAATGGGTTACCTGTTATTTATATATATCTTGACCTTTAATCTTTGTTTTCCTTCTGTTTTATCACTTATATAATATACCTTTGTTTTTGAATCGAAAATCCATAACAGAACAATGTTTTAGCCATTGAGCTCTACGTAACGATACTGGAGTGACTGCTTAGTGTCAAAAGATAGACACCAGAGTAAATATGTAAACTCGTTTATCCACTTCCAGTCTGATCCAATGTGGACCAAATTTTCAGTTCTAACTCAGTTTTATACCCTTCTTATCGCTGTTATCCAGTTTTTTTATTTAAGTTTTAAGTCCTGAGTTATTCATATAATAATACTATATTGTACTCTGGATGTAATAGAAAATATTGCAAATAATATTTACATTTTTTGCAAGAATTAAGACATAAATCGAAAAATGGGCCGCACATCAGAGATATCAAAAGTAAAAAACATTTTGTCTATACTGGTTTAGATTGGAAGTGGACAAAATAAATAAAGTGTCCTCTCTGCTCCCTGGCTTCATATATTCATGACTTTTCAATGATAGCAGTCAGTCCAATATCGCTTTTAGATAGAAGTCATTGGTTTAAGCCTAAAAAATTAAGAACACCATTTTGTCCTAAAGTCCAAATGTAAGTCTTTAGAAAATAATATAGTTGGACATAAAATCATATAAATTAAACGCTGGCTAAAAATCTGAGTTTATCTCACAACAAACCAAAGCTTTTACATCTCCGTTTATTCATATCGTAAATGTGATTGTAATTTCGGGTAAAGAAAAAAAGGGAACGAATGGAAGGGACGAAAAGTTTTACGTTTTTAGAAGCAGGAACGAGCAAGAAAAAGAAAAAAGAAAGAAGGATACAGACTTTACAACTAAAAAATAATGTAAATAAAAACGGCTGAGGCAACTCAAATCCAGCGTGAAATAATTGATTAAATAATATTATAATTATTTAAAAAAAAAAAAAACAAGATATCATTAATAAATTCAGTAAAAGTATAGAAATTAATTGTAGAAACAACTCATGAATGACTAAAATTAAAATGGTTGGTCATAGCAAAGATAATTTTATCTTATCACCCGATATTCTTTTTGTAGTCATGGTGCATTAATGATAAGGATCATAGAAAAAGCTTATTTTCTCCGTTTTAGAGCATTTTCAATAAATATATTTTTTTATAATATTGTTATTATACTCTTCTTTAGTGACAAATAGTTTCGTAATCAAAAGCTTTATTACGTCATTAGATGTTTCAAGTTTCGATCTGGTAAAATATTGACAGTTTGCAACACTGTATTTATGATGGTAATCATTGAACTGAATAAAATTTGTTTATGGACTATAGCCATTTAGGTCGAATTCGGGTGACATGCGGGAAGGCGTTCGTCAGAGCCTAAATTGAAGATTCCATCCTAGCATTTGCCTGGTGTGACTGAGGATATATCTATAGGAAGAAACCTCAGTCAGGGTGGTTGGCCGCTATGCCGAAGCCCTACTGATGGATAGGGAATTTTTTCCGGAGCGAGGAAAAATAAAAATTCATGAAATATAGACTTTTTCCCTCGGTATTTAAATTTCCCTCCCAAAAGAGGGGAAAATATTTTCTTCTATTTTTTTTCCCGTTTCTAGTTCTTTTAAGGCAACATTTCTCAACCTCTTTCATCCTGCGACCCTCTGTTACCATTTCTTTTCGTCGGTTACCCAAAAAAGTAATTTTCTTGTTTATAATAAACGTTTTTGTTTCACTTTGTATTCAATAGCCTTCTGAAAGCTTCAACATACACTCACACACATTTTATACATTAAAAACATGCAATATTTGCTTTTTATTTCAAAACATGACAGCTGATTTGCTGTATTTGATAATAAATATCCCAATTATATGATCCAAAGCAATTATTCAACAAATTGTAAATTACATTATAAATAGAGCAAGCACAATATAATACCTTCTTTGAAATGTATTGGTTTTGACCTACAAAACCCTAGTAAAATGTATTTTTTTACTTTCCGTCGCGACCCCTCTTCCACACAACCCGCGACTTCTACGTTGAGAAACCCAGTGCTAAGGCTTTGAAAAAAAAAGTGAGTTAAAAATAACTGTATTCAGTAAAAAAAAAAACTAAGTAAAATGTTCTGCTTACGTCACAATTTGTTAAGAAAACGGAAATGAATGTGTTTCACCATTTAAACTTTTTTTTTTCTTTATCAAACTTTATTTTTGTATGAGCCATTCTATAGCAACTTTGACTTAGGCCCGTCACGATTATGAATGCGATGCTAGTTAAAATTCACAACCATGCCCCAGCCGGGATTTGAACCAGGAACATTCGAATGTTTCACCATTTGTTTCCCAGATTTGTATAAATTAGTAAAAAAAAAAAAAATCATTGTACAGTTTTCAGCAAGTGTACACTGAAAAATTGATGTAAAAAATAATGAAATCCCGACGACTAAGGTGGGCAGGCCATGTAGCTCGGATGGGGGAAAAACGAAGATTATATATTCTATTCTGATTGGAAGGCAGGATGGAAGGAGACCATTGGGAAGACCGATACGTCGTTGGGATGACAATAGTATAGAAGAGATCTTCGAGAAGTATTTGATCGTGATGAAAACTGGCTTGATGTTGCCCAGGATAGAATTCAATGGCGAACGTTTGTTACTGCGGCGATAAACTTGTGAGTTCCTTAAACCACAGAGTGAGTACACTGAGAAATTAAACCGAGGCAAGTCAGTTCTTAGATTGAAGCTTGGATATCTTTATTAAAATAATAAAAAAAAAGTTTAATTTTTGAGTTATTGAATATAAAATCCCTAAATTTTCCCTGAACGGGGAACTTCCAGTAAAATAATTTTCCAGTTTATTTATCATATCCCGAAAAGCAAAAATATGTAAATTGCCCTTAGGCCCGCAAATAGGACACTTTTTGATTATATTACCGTGCAATGTGAAATATTTGTGAGTTTTCTTTCATTCTTCAATACGTAAAGAAAATTATATGATACTATATCATGCCAGACACAATTGTGGTCATCAAAAAATCATTCCGTGTTATCTCGATGTTAACAGTTGTCCTCACTGGTTTAGTTATCAACTTAAAAATACACATTTTATTTCGGAGACTATTAGCGACACCTAGTGTTAAAATTTTAATAATAAACTAAAATAAGCGATACAGATGGCGCAAGTATTAACATAAAGATCATTGTTAAAATTTTTAATTTGTTTGGAAATACATACATTAAATTTTCGCTTTTCTTTTCACCGCTAGAGGTAAACAACAGACATTTGCGTGTTGTGTATGTCTCAAATGCATGCTTATTATCTGGGAAGTATAGATTTTTTTTTATTATTATTAAGTCGTTGTAAACAAACAATGCAATGAAGTGTTCTCATTCTATTAGTACTGTTTTAACTATCAGGTTGGAGATTTTGTTTTTCTTCTATTCTGGCGACGAGTGGAGGTTTCAGACTGATTTACCATACAATTTACTACATACAATTCACAAACAGTAGCAAGATTGAAAAATCTTCTTGGTAACAAAGAAAAGCTGAAATACAAAAATATTTAACACACACACACAAGGCTTTATTCTAGATTAGAGTAAGCATTATGTTTATACTCGAACTTATTATTTTTCAATTCTTTCTTTTTTATATATATGTATAGATTTTTCGCTCAGGTTCATTAGGATATGTCAGCTGCGGTTAGTTTAGGTTAGGTTACGTTTACATTATACTAAAGTATACACAATGAAAGAATAGATCCGGGTGAAGACGCGAGAGGAAAGAAACTGTTCTTGGTTTGCGGAGAAAGCGGAAGGGCTGTTACGATGTTGCCAACTCTCCTTTCCACTTTGTTTCACAGCGCAAGCGCAGAGGAAGAGGAAGCTTTCTTTGACGCTGTTCAGGAGCGAAGACCACTTTCTCGTGCGACTTAACTACAACACAGCACAGTGAGGGAAAAAAACATGTGGCAACAATGTGTATGACGTTTGGCTAAGTATCCAATGCAGCGGCTCTCCCTTCCTGTTGGAAGGTGGGCAAAACAGAAGACAGGGCTCTGTACTCTTTTTATTACCAGTCTTTTTTTTAAATATAGATAAAAAGAGGTTACTTTGACTGTGCCTACCCTATACTGGATTTGTTCAATTTTTGGCCAGTTCCTAAGAAGCCGTAATTATCGCGAATACTGTATACAATTTTAATATTAATAATAATCTATATGTTGAATAACTTCACTATAGTTTGCATTGTATGATTTAATTTTTTCCTGGCCTTTAGACATATTTGAATCAAGCAGGGATGGGGTAGAGGAAAGAATATAGAAAAGGAAGTCGTCCAGAGCCTATTTGAAGCTACTATACCGGTATTTTCCTGGTATGATAGGAGAGAAACCCTGGTAAAATCTCAGTCCGGCCTCTCGGTGCTGCAGTATAGGAAATAATCCTTTATATTTTACACGATTCGAACATATCTTGAGAGAGAGAGAGTTTCATTTGTTTTTTTTAGGTCTCTGGATAATGAACATAAATAAAGGACCTTATAATCGCGCTTAGTCCATCTGTCCGAGTTCCAACAATAAATCTCAGGAACGATAAGGTGTAGACAGATGGTTAAGATGTCGTTGGATAGGTCTTCGCTCGACTAGCTAAGAGTCATAGAACCGTCATGATTGGTGCAATGGGTCAGTGTAAGTGTAACCCATTTATCAAAAAATAAATTGTTCAAATTGCTTCCATTTCGTTAGATCTATCCGGGCCAAACTTGGCATAAATATTATTCAAATACAATAAGAAAATACTGTTGGTGTCCTCGTTCCCAAACACCCGGTTGCTAGTGTTACAAATCTATTTTATACAACGAAATATATATGTATCTGATATTGAGGGACCGAAGCGTCCGCGATTATTGGTAAAATAGCATCGTTAATTTGTTTACTGAAGAAATGAATGTAATGTGAAAAAGGGCGAGAAGTTTAGGGCTCTCATGCATTTCTTTAAAAAGTGAGTTGTGGGCTGATTTTGTCACTTCAGTTTTGTCAAGATTAGCCTGCTTATTGCGCATATTATATTCACAATATGACTCGATAAAATATATCACGAGAAAAGTGATGAACTGGGCACCCAGATAATTGAGGTTCTATACGTGCTCCTGCTAACGATTTTACTTCTTTTAGCTGGTACCAAAACTGGTTTCTGATGCACTATAACGTCTGTTTGAAAAAAATAAAGTGTATTAAAAGTGTTCGCAAGTGGATACAGGAACTGATAAAAATATTTATTCCTATGAGGTGTACAAAAATATAATTTTAAAGTATAAAATAAGTGTAGTAGATCAGGGAAATAGGCCGGATAATTCGAAAATGGTACTGTGTACAATAAATTCAATGTTCTACAAGATGTCTACTACGCTAGGAGAAACTTTATTGTTTTTTTGATTTCTAAAAATAATGTACTATCACACATATATCTGAAACAATGTTTACAGAATTGAGTTGAGCGAGTGGGGGGTGTAACCTCCCAAAAATCTCGACAACACCCCTCAACTTAAAAAAATTTGCTGTGAGAAATCGGTAGAAACCATGCAAAAACTCCACTTACGTATGTTTACACCCTCGCAATATTGACTTTACACCCCCAAACTGAAAATCCTTGCGGAAACCTTGTGTTTAATACAATATTTTAGATACTTAATTCAGTCTCGTTGCCAAGGAAACGGTAAATATTTTAACATTCAAATACACTTATAAGCTATAAGAACATTTCATTCCATCGTTATGTCAAGTTTTTGGTTGGCATTGGGTCAATCGTTTCTACGTAATAATGAAACTTGTGTTTAATTATTAAATAACCATGGAGACGGTAAATGTTCTAACGTTTTAAATCTTAAGAGTGGTGGAGCCTTGGCTTAGCATTCGGAAGTTCGTGGGTTCAATCCCAGTGGACGCTCATGCAGACTAAGGTATTTCCAAGGCTTCTCCTCAGTCACACCGGACAAACGCCGGTATTTTACCTTCAACTTAGTTAGGCCCTGGCTGACAGCTTCCTGTAGTCTTTCCCCAACCCTATCCCGGCCTGAGCCTTCGATGCCCACAGGGTACAAATTAAATTAATTCAAACTTGATTAGTGCAATACATTTTTGTTCCCAGACAGCAAATCTAACTGATCACAAAATTGCTGCAAAACTGCTTTTGGAACTCTATGTAACTTGTAGTAATTACGCATGCAACAAACCTAATTTACATAAAAATGCTGCTAAACGGCAGCAAAGTTACCTTACAATTACTAAGAAAGGAAAAGGAGCTCTACAACTTGCAAGAAACTTGCGGCAAAATTACAGTGCAAGAGAATTTCCATAGAGTTGTAAAGAGTAGAATTTCCACAGAGATGTCAATGGAAAGGTCATACCAAGATGGCGGGGGTGATCTACCCTGTTAAAGGTGATAATTTCAAGAAGGGTTCGTTAATTTATAAATTTTATCCTATCTAAATCGAAGCAGATAAGCAAAGGAATATACTTTCTGGCTTTTCCAGTTACTTACTGCTATAATTGAATTATTGTGAGGTTTTCTTTAACAACTCGAAGGATGTTTAGAGACCCCTTAGCGTGTATCATTATGTAAATTATGCAGACTAGTTATTGTTACTACGGTTACTAGTTATTGTTACTGTCGCTAGTATTTTCACGTAGGACGTTGCTTCAAAGGAATAAATATTTGGCAGAGGTACGTTGGGCTCAGCAGTGCTAATAACTGGTACATCCCAGATAGCATGTTGGTTTGCTGCAAGTCTTCACTATACTTGATTTTGACTTCCTAGACTTTTCGTGCATTGCACACCTGCAGCAAACCTGCACATGACTTTCACTTGCTAGATTTTCCTTGCATCGCAGGCCCACAGCAAGTTTGCAGTAGATGTACATGATCTACTGGTTTGTACATGAAGTTCAATGAAAACTAGATGTAAGTGTGCAAAGCAAGTATCTTAATTCCACTTTTTAACACCAGGTGGAACAAGTATCAAATTAATTGACAGTACCGCCACCGCTACGGCGCCACTTCTGAAATCTTGAGGATAACGTAATTTTGTGGTAAGTATACAGTAATATCTGTAGAGGAAAGTTGTAACGGGATATGTTATTGAGCTGGAAAAAATATGTAATGCTGTATGCAGCCTAACCTTGTATGTACACATGTAACGCTGTATGTAGCCCCTGTCTACTATCACTTTCAGAAGATTTGTCGGACAAGTGAAACCCTTGCCGAAGGCTTGCTTTGCAAACTTACACACACTTGCGGTGCAAGTGAAACACTTCCAGCAGGCGTAATGCAAACTTCCACATACTTGCAGTAGACGTGCAGCGCAAGGGAAGCGGTTGCAGATGGCTTGCTATGCAAAGTTACAAGCAGGTTCGCTACAAGTTCGAATTGCGGAAACTTGGAGGTTTGCATTAAGCTTACAGCAAACTAGTAGACTTGCATTGCAAGTCTGCTGCAAGTGTGCTTCACTTGAACTGCACGTCTACTACAAATTTGTTTGCAAGTCTTCCTTGCTATCTGCGACGTCTTCAGGTTTCGAAAACGTCCTAGTGAACGTGAGTGCCAATAACTGGGCGTGAAGATAAGAACAATAACTTATCTGTTTTACATATTTATTGTTTCACTGTAAAATTAATTTCGGGGAAGGATCTAAGAGTTTACAGTTAGCATGAAGATAAAAAAAGAAAAAGAAAGCCGGCCCGATAAATATACTGTGGTCGAAAAATAATATTTATTCTTCCTCATGTCAACAGAGGACACTATATCTACATTGTGAGAATTTATCCTTTCGAAACAAAATTTTTTAGAAAAGATTTGGATGAAATATTAGCGTAGAATTTACTCTTTATTGATCATGCCAGAATTACTTTAAGAAATACCCTGTAACTGCTTTTATTGCTTTACAGATTTACTGAAATTCAAAGTCACCCTACCAAAGTTCGAACATTGCTTCATATGATTGTACTTAAATTCTGCTAAGCACATTGATAATTTTTTTGGGTAGATTTTTGTTTGTCAAAATCCTTATTAGTTAATTACAAAATAAGTGAAGCAGTATTGCCACTTCTAACATAATTATGGTAAACCTAGCATAATTTAAACTGATTTAGCATCTAGCATCAATTACCGGCTTCTTGACTTCTGACTGGGTAAATATCGGCTTCATGTCATCTTTATATAAGGGATGATTACGCTCTGTAAAAGGCGATCCCACGAAGTCTTATTGTTCAGCGTGTAACACATTGAAAGTCAGTAACGTATGACGTCATGACCCAGGCTTTCAAATTTCTCATATAAAACAAACGCACTAAAACGTGGGTTAGTTCATTCAATAGATGTTGTTAAGTATTATCGGAGTCGTTTGTCAAAATATGGTGGAGCCGCGGTGGCTCAGTGGTACAGTGCTCACCTCTCGTGTGTGGGATCCCTGGTTCGATCCCTCCTCGTGCTTTGTGGTTGACAAGTACCATGTGTGGGGTTTTTCTCGGGAATTCTCCCGTTTTCTCCCACTTATTTGTTTCGAATGATATAACAGCACGGCTGTAGCTTAATATCGAGCGTTACCATGGCATTCGGAAGGTTGTTGGTTCGCGTCGAGCAACCGTCCATCCTGACAGAGGTTTTCTCTGATATCCCTCGGTCGTACCAGGTAAATATTAGAATAGCACCTTGAATAAGTCCAGGTCCGATTCCTTCCCGTTAGTGTTGTTTTTATCTCCAATGTTACAATGGCTTCTGAGCTGTAATCGAAGTTTGTTAGCAGAATAAATTAATAGATAAAATGCATTTCTGATAATAGGCATGCAGTTTGAGATGCACACGACACGCAAAATGACCTGTAGCGGATAGAAAACGAAAAGCGTGTACAGGATATTAGAGGTAAAATAAAATAATGGCTGAGCAAAGCAGTACAATTTATTTTAAAAAATTAAAATTTTTGAAAACGTTTTCGCCGACTACCAAAACACTCGGCTTCCTCAGACACACTAAATCATATACACAACACAACCTTCAGTGAGACAGTTCCGTGGTTCCTGATTGGCTCTTATAAGAAGTTCCCAGCCAATCCCGTACCAACTACAAAAAGTGAATTTTTAATTAACTCTCCCGCTCTCCTGCTCCTACTACCTTTATCTTACAAAATCAAATTAAGCCCGTTTCCTCTTCCTTCTTGTACAAACTATTTAAATAAGAAAATAAAATAGAAACTAAATAAAATAAAATAAAATAAGCAAAAAATAAACAAAACTAATTATACAATAAAAGAAAAATAAGGAAAACTAAAAATATATACAATAAATAAAGAAATAAATAAAACTAAAAAGTTAAAAATATAAAATAAAGATTAAATAAATAAATAAATAAATAATAATAACAAAGCAACACTGTACATCCTTACAACAATAATACAATCTATATTTTCAGGCTTCTCAATAACTTATCCCACTGGTCATCAATTTTAAGTCCCGCGTTCCAGTTCATCGCTTTTCCACCTTCAACTTCTATAAGTTGTCGACTGTTGTTGTGAGGAACTGTCTCACTGAAGGTTGTGTTGTGTATATGATTTAGTGTGTCTGAGGAAGCCGAGTGTTTTGGTAGTCGGCGAAAACGTTTACAAAAATTTTAATTTTTTAAAATAAATTGTACTGCTTTGCTCAGCCATTATTTTATTTTACCTTTGGTATATAAAAGCAAAGCTTTCGTATGGAGAATATCATAGTTGGTGTAGCTCCGATGCTGAAAAGGAGAATAAGCAAATGGAAGGATATTAGGTAAAACGTGTGGATTTAATTGATGTATTATCAATGGTATTACGAGTTCTTACAAAATGTTTACATTCTGCCTTTTGTATCGCTGATTTAATTTTGTTAACTCTCTCATTCAGTGACTGAGTAACTATGTTTAGCGTTAAAGTTTTAACACTTAAAAAAAAATAGGTACGAAATTTTTACAGTGTACGTATGACCAGTTAATCAAGAAAATGAATCTGTTGTAACGGATGAATTTTAAACATAGTTTTCTTTGTTCGAGAAATGATATTCAGTTCCTTTTTCAACGAAGACCAAGGAGGTCGTTACATCTCCTTTCTAACTATATTTTTGCAATGCATACAGTGATGGAAAAGAGCCGTATTTTTGCGCAAAAAGCTCCAAATGGTTCAAGTTGCTTATATTTCATGTGAAATCCTATATATTTTTTTTTTTTGACTGCCGGAATTCAATGAAACAATTATTAATTCGAAGCCATTAAGGTTGAATCGCAGTGGGTTTTCCCGCCCTTTCCGTTTGACGTCAATTATTCAAAATTCATTTTACGTAAACAAAATTTAACTTCCACAGACAGTTCGTTTCGTCCTTCAATAATCAGTACAATTAGTTTTAATTAAATGCTAGTAGTAAGCGCAGGATTGTGTCCAGACACTTTTGGGACATTATTCTGTCCCAAAAGTGTCTACACACAATCCTGAGATTACTAGTAGAATTTCTTTCAAATTAATTGTACCCGTTATTGAAGAACGAAACGAACTTTGGTCTGTGGAAGTTAAATTTTGTTTACCTGCACTAAATTTTGAATAATTGACGTAAAACGGAAAAGGCGGGAAAACCCACTGCGATTCAGACTTAAGCATTTTTGAAATTATGACATTTTCAATGAACTTCGAGTGATATTGCGTGGTTCACTAGCAGATATCTGACTTTTTAATTCGTCATTAACTCCTCAAATATTGTAAGCAGTAGGAGTTTGACCCTTTTTCTTTTTCTTGTAAAATGAATACGTAGAATTCAAATAAAAATGTTTGTGGTAGAAAATAGAATTTATTTTCAAAAATCGTTAAAATTTGAAAAACAAAACATTATTTAAAAAAAAATAACATTAAATAAAAATTAGTTCCTTAGGTGTGTAAATAATATCTCTATGTAAATGTGTTATATCTAACTATAGAAAGAGGAATTCCGTGTAAGCTTTATTAATATAATAATAATAAAAGAAAATAATATACGTAGAAGTGACGTATTCAATCAAAGCCCCCTCTAACTTTGTTTGCTTACATGTTCCATACTTACTACTGATATGGGAAGCACGTATGCAGAAAGACGAATGTGTGCTTTATATTATATAAATACATGCTTCAGGCATTGTTGTCGCTGTGCGGCAGTAAAGAATTTTTATGTTATAGGATAAATGAAATCTTTAAAGGCTTTGCGTGTTGACATTATTGTTGTGATAAAATGGAAATAAGATTCTATTGTTGACAATCTGTAAAATGGAATTAAATTAAATATGATGTAATTTGTAATAAATACAAATGAATGATCTTTGATATAATATGTATATAATGTGACGTCAGCTATGTGAACAGATACGAGTAGGTAACGAGAATCGATAACTTACTGGTTGAGTTATTGTTTATTCAACTTGAAGAACGTGGCGGATATTTTGAGAGTTACAAGGATAGTTATGTATTAGTTAGGCATGAAGCAGTTAGCTAGATGGTTTATATTGTATATAAATTATTGCCAAATAATTAAGTATGTATGGGTTTGAACTAAGAAACACTCTGTGTCGAAATACAATGAAAGCAACTAATTTACTATCTAGAACTCACTGACAACTGTAAAAGCATTGTAGGTAAAGAGTCTAAGAAGGGATTTGTGAGTAGTTCTGGAAAATGTGCTAATAACTTAGTTTCCATAATATCATTTCTAAACCGTGATAGAGTAAATCTTTTAGCCCAGGTCTGGTATTACAATTAAGCTTAGCCTCACCCATGTGCATAAGCCTGGGTTCCCTCCAAGTAGGCAACTTATAATTACTTCTATCGCCGCGATTTTTCTGACGTTAGTTGGAAGCAGATGGGTCCATTCCGGACAACAGTGAACACTTTTTGAATTCCGGTGATGACGTAAGTTGTCGGAGTTTGCGGGAAACTTATTAATCCAAAGATCAATGTATAACTAAGAGAGCCCTTGACAGGGAAATATGAGTAACAATAGCGCCCCTAGTGTCAGGCGAACGCAACACCAATCAAAATCGATATTCAGTACTTCGCGTGGTATGACAGGTTTGGTTCTAACTTGTAAGTCGAATTCGATAAGCATTTTTAAATTTCCCGGTTATATGATGGGTAAATCTCAAATGTTACCATATATCATGGCCTAGTCAAGTATAGGCTAATTCCCCTGTCGTAAGAGACACTGTGATAGCATGAGGCCCTGATTGGCTTTTGTTGTCGTTACCTAGCTGGCGATTTCCAATGCTAGAATACATAGAGATTTCTCTAAATGGATACTCTTTGCTTAACGACAGTAACTGCCACTTGCGTCATACACCATTCAGCCAATGAGGAGGGAATGCTTTGCCTGTTATTTACATATCTTGAGTTGGAAGGAACTACAAGCTGAGAAATAAATTGGAGTCTATGCGTGAAAGTTACTGAGTCGGGGCATATTATTGAATCTATTACACTACGAACTCTATGAAACCACACTTAAAATATTCTTTCAGAAAGAAAAGAAAAACGTATCTCTAAATGAAACAGTATAATTGTCAAACCTATGCAAATGTAAAACATTTAACAAAGCTGACCAAAACATTAACAATTTACAATAGCGCTTGCAAAGCCTCAATCTCAAATGGAAGATTATTTTTTTTAATTGTGGTCTTAGATGGATCGGAAGATACCATCACTTTGTTTTGACTTAGTCTAAAAGGCTCAGGGTGGAAAAGAGAATAAGTTTGATTTTTAAAATTTCGTTTGTAGGCCTTTAGGCAACTTTGGCTCAGGCCGGATGGGTGATGATGGAAGAATTGGTGGAAGGAAACGGGAGCAGCCCGAGAAAACCCACGCACACGGTGTTTGTCCACCACAAAGCCCACATGGCATGAGCAGAGATCGAACCGATGACCCCCTAGCACCAGAGGTGAGCACTATAACCATTTAGCCACCGCGGTCCAGGATTAATTTGAATGAATGTTTTGTATTTACAGACCACTTTTGATGGAAGTCCCTTGAAATCTTCTGAATGGAATCCTGAACGTATATGGCCGAATCCGGCGACGAAACTCACAGATTAGTTGTTCCAATATATATACTTTTAGATAAAGACATTCGTGAAGTAACCTTTAGTAAAAGCTTTTTTTGTACTGGTTCTCAGAAAATTTGAAAACTGCAGTTTTTCCACTATTTATTCAATAATGAATGTGCAAAGGAAATTGAAAAATCGTATTAAAAAAACTACATTTAAAAACCTACATAATGCACTAAATTTCCAGGATATTACTTGGCTGTTTGTATTCAAGAATATACTTCAAAATATTGGCATAAAGTTAGGCAAAAACACATTTAAAAAAACAAAACAAAATAGGCCTAATATGCTGCTAACATTAGTAAACGAAAAAAAAAAACAACAACCATAGGACACTAATCTATAGGTACTGGGTTGGTGACTTTAATTTTGAAGGGTTTTATTTTACACTTTCCACCACTGTGCGGCTTTACCAGGAGTTGTTAAATTACAATTATCGCCACCAGGTGGCTTCAGAAGTATTGTACGCATTCTTCGTGATTATAAGTTGCATCTCGGACAACTTTTGGTAATGCTGTGGCTGAGCAAAATGACATGTACAAAAAAAAAAAAAAAAAAAAGGCGTGTCACTAAATTTGCCAAGCTTTTATCATACTTATTCGCAAACTAATATACCATGTTGAAAAAGAAATTTTGTAAATTTCTCCAGAAAAAAAAGGGCAACCTATTTTTTCTAAGCAATGTAGTGTATTTATTTTACGTTTTACGTATAAAGTTACGAAGGAAAATTGTAAAATAAACTAGACAGTGTTTATCGTAATAGGGTACAGAGCTTGGAACTGGTAAATCAGGTCAGCTCGTATGTTAAAAACGTGGATTGTCTTCTCATGGACCAAATAGGAAACTGTGGGTTACTTACCTTAATGCCTCACGCGGGGAGCCAAAAGGTTAAACACCACTTATATTACAGTACAAACCTAACATAAATATTTAATACTAAATAAGGCTATAATTGATTTGAGCTTTTGAATGAAATAATTACGTAAACTTAATTTTTATATGGGCCAGTCTAGTAACTCTGGACTTCGGCCCGTCACGATTCGCCTTGAGCTGTTAAAATTCACACCCATACCCCTGCCGGGGCTCGAACCCGGGACCTTCGAGCCGATGGTCTACCACCGCAGACCACTCGGCCGGTGAAACAATTACATATTGACGATAATAGTTGGAAACTTTTTTTTTTGTTTCTTTAATTCATTCTTTTACCGATAGGTTTCGAAATAGTATGTTTTATATTTCTTTATTACATTAACAAGAGGAAAAGCACACAAAATGAATCTGTTTTAGAAAAGAAAAGCAATTTATTAATTACGTTGTAGAAGAACACTTTGTGGTACCAGTGTTAACTCTGTTTCTTTCAATTTCCTTCTTATTACTTGTTTTTCACTTAGACTCTATCGCACCGAAAAAAATGGGTATTTGAAGGCTCAATCCCAGTGGGTTTTCCCGCCTTTTTCGTTTTACGTCAATTATTCAAAATTCCTTGTAGGTAAACAAAATTTTACTTCCACAGACCAAAGTTCGTTTCGTACTTCAATCATGGGTACAATTAGTTTTAAAGAAATGCTACTAGTAACCTCAGGATTATGTGCAGACACTTTTGGGACAATAATTTATGCAATGCGACAAATCTAACTCGAATTCTTTGAAAGAAACAGTGCTTATGATAGTCAGTCTTAGTGCCCCAAGTATACCTGTAGTGGGGCTATACCGACCCAAACCTAGACTATAGAGCAAATCAATGTTCAATACTTCGGAGCTTTTCAGCTGCCAGAAGATTGGATATTAATTCTCCAAAACTTCCACTAAAATATTATTTATTAAAAAGAATTGTCTTTACACAAGGTATCTCTTTCTCTGAGTACATAAAGCTCAACATGGCTTCTTACATACATACATAATGTATTTAATAGTAACAATATTATTTCTATAAGTAATAACACATTTATATTAATGAGTAACTATGTAACATGATCAAAGTTGATTAGTTATACTTTTGTGCCGATAATGAACTATACAAATTTAAGCAGTAGTTTATCAATTCATTAGTGCACACCTAAAACTCCAGCTCTCGGAGTAGTGACATCTAGCGGTGAAATCCTGAATTACCAAAAAAATCGATATACATTATAAAACATAAATATAAAACATAAATAAACTTAAAACAATAAATAACTTTGAAATTAATTACATATAACTTAAATATCATTATTAAATACATAAACGATTGATTCTAATCTGAATGAACGTAATTGGGATCAATACTATATACCGATTGGTAGTGCCATAACGATATTGTGTTCTACACTTCTACATACTAACTTACTTTCAACAAACTACACTATCCTCAGAATAGTGACGATTTATCGAAACAAAAAATGAATTGATATTTTGAAACAAAGATGAATTAAAATTTCACAGAAATATTTTCTCTCCAAGTACTGCTACAAAATTGTTAATAGTTTATTCTTATATTCAGAAAGATATTTTTAAAAAATGCTAAATGAATTAAAATGTCACTTAAAACTTTTAGAAATATTGGATACAACCTACGCAAGAAAGGCCTTAGAATTCTGCCTTAGCACATCAACAAACAAAACGAAGTGCTGATTTTTTGCTTTGACTGTGTCTTTGCAAGGAAGTTGCCCTTCTGGAAGTAAAGAAATATATGACGTCACTGCTTTGTAAACTTTATTTCAATATGGACTACTTTTAGTAAATATGGACTTCGGCCCGTCACGATGATAAGAACACAATGAGTTTAAAATCCACAAATATCCATGCTCCAGGCGGGATTCGAACCCGCAACCTCATGAACTGCTGCCTAGCGCCCTAACCACACGGCTACCGTGGTTGGTATGACGTTACTCCTGTCTTAAAACAGCCAGATGGGAAAAAATCGCGTTGGGAAGTGACCAGCGAATTTCTTTTCATCTCGTAGTTTGATATTTCTCGCTTGCAGACGTAGAGGTCAGTAAAATCGGTTAGAATTAGTAAAAGTTGCTATAAGCGAATAGAGATGGCTCTCTTAAAAATTACGTACGTACTTTGTATTGTAATGAAATCTCTACAATATGATTGCTCTAGAGTTTTGGGAGGGATAAATTTGACCACACGGAAATATTGTACGTGGACAACACATTTTATGGAACATTTATTTCAATTTTATATCAAATATTGCTTCATTTACCTATATTTTGCAACTTTTCTAAGCAAGTGAAACCATAGACCATTTTTTTTTATTAGTCTGTGTGCAGATGTGATTCCGTGTTGTACTTCAAAGTGCTTGGGTTTGCATTGCCAACCTAGGGATTCAGATTTGCGAAGTAATATTAAATAAAATCTTTAGATCCAGATCTATAGGTATCAACTTTTACAAGCCTTTTCCTATAACTCCGGACTATTTGTTTTTCTAGGAGACGGACTGGTTTGAAGGGCACTCAACAAAACAGGAGCTGCTGGCCTTAGTAGTTAATCAGCTCGTTCATATAATAAGCTCACATTGTCCGTATTCATTTTTTCTTAAATTGCATTTTTTGAACAAAATTACATCGGCATATGTTTTAAATTAATTCGAATTACTCTTATTTAATTCCTTACTAATTTAATTACATGTCACGTATGCTATTCAGCATCAGTAATATTCTTTTGGCACTGTTAGCTTGGTGGCAGGCCTCTTCATCTTGCATAAGGTAAATGAGTCTTCACCAAATCAGGCTACAATATGTGGGAGTACTTGCTTTGGACCAACGTTTAGTCTATGTCTTGCTGCAGTATTCCCTCTACTATATAAAAGTCTCCAAGGTCCAAAGACAGGCATTACACCCCCAAACCATGATTGACATCAGATGATTTACACATTGCAATTTGAACCTATGACCAGATCAACGCGGATCGTCAATATTCATCAGATATATTGAAACATATTTTCATCCATTCATTAAAATTTTAGTGTTTTAGTCCTTGTGTCCACTGGAGGCGCTTCTTTCCATAGTTGGAGTATCCGGGACCATCTAGATATTTTCTTACTCTGTGTGAAGTAATTTTTTCCTTTCTGCCCCCTAAACAAAGAGATCGTGTAACACTCCCAGGAGTAATGCTTGCACCATGACCAACCATATTTATGTCTAAATCTTTAAAAATGGCGTTTCTGTTCCTCAGAGCCAAAGTTTTGATTTTTTTTTTATTCCTACTGGAGGACAACTCGCGTTTTCGCCCACTCCTTGCAACCCTGTTTTGCTCATTTGTTTGTTTCTCTCCCAACGCAACACACACCTTCTTCGTACATATTCTTTCATACAATCGGTCTACAAGAAATTTGTCTTTGTGTATATCTTCCTCCTTCCTCCAAAAGACCTTCCTCAATTTCACCTTTACGCGCGGAAAGTCTTTCTGACGTCTCACATGATGTCGAAATTAACAAAATTTCACAGAAAAAAAATATAAATATACAAAGAAACACGTTAAAAACACTTCAAAATGATCAACTGCAGTTGTTCAACATCACGAATATCGTATCCTCATACACCTGTAATGAACAGCGAGCTACACTGCTAACTTATTGGTGGAAAACAAGACAAAACACAACAGCCACTCGCATAGCCTCCAATGCTCCCATCTGTGGTTCAAGAGTGATACAAGTACTCTAGTTGGAATGTATACAAGTGCAGGATAAAATGTTAGTACTTTAATAGTAATATTAGATGCTATAGGCCTTTGTAATTAGATACGAGAAAGATACTTTAAATTTTTATAGGGTGAGTCTAATATAATTTGAACACATTAGTACTGTGGCAAGAATGCGTCAATGTAATTTTAGTTTTTAACCATATTATAATTATCATTACTAAATAATTTACCATTACTAGTTGGTCGTAGGATTATCTTTCTTCGTTCTTTCGTAGTCTCCGCGTTTCTATTTCATGCAACACAGTACTTCACACCAAATATTTAAATCAATAATTTTTCACAACAATTTGTTCAGTGAATTCACACAGAACTTTCTTTCCTTTGCTCATTTTTTTTTCAATTCTAGTTCAGTGGCGGCTTTACAGATATAGTTAATTAAGGAGCACTTCACTTGTCATTTTTGTTCTGTATTCAGCAAATATAATACAAATGCTTATTTAAACATGCACAAATGATATGTTCAGAAGCAAAACGATATTGTAGCTAGGAAGGAAGGGGAAACAAAATGATAGGAAAGCGCAGAAATAGTTTTAGTCGTTGTGGAAAAAAAAAGAACGCGTACAGGTATCGAACAAAAATAACTTCAAGTTTCACAGAATAGCTTCTACACGTATATTAAAGGGAGGAACACACAGGTAAAATTATTTTACATGAGTGATTTGCTAATGGAAACTTCAATTTGAATTTATTTGTGTCTTTACACATCTTTGGCTCAGTCCAAGATAAAATATAGTAAAGGGTTGGAGAGGTATTGGCAAGGACCATACTTAAGATGCCATTCCGGCATTTGCCTTGCAAAAGTGAGAGGAATTCTAGAAACTTAGTCAGGATGGTCTAAGCCTGGGGTTCAATTCAAACCCGCGTGCCTAGCCAATCCCGATATGGTCCACGACGTAATTGCTTCTTCTGTCACTTGGAATGTTTGTTTTTTCTTGAAGAACAAATATGTTTGATCTATTGTTTTCTTAAACAAGAAACTGAATTAGATATCGTGAAAAAACCAAACAAACAAACAAAATAACAATTTTAAAAATCAACTCAATAATTTAAATTAACCAGTTTACCATTTTTGTCGGTTTTATTTAATTTTGCCTGGACTTTCATAAACTATGTGTCCTGACTGAGGTTTATCCAGGAGTTTTCCTCAGTCGCACCGGACAAATGCCGGGATGGTACCCACAAAATAGGTCCTGGACATCTATTATCCAACATACTCGATCTGTATATCTTCCAAAAAGTTGGATTCTTCTTAAGAAACGCCTGCTTCATCATCGCTATTGTCTCCTGATCTCTTTTTCACATTTCATATACTCACAATATTTTCGAAATTCTGTTAGTAAATTTTGAGTTCGGCCCATCACGATTATCCGTCACGTTCTAGTTAAAATCCACTATCACAAATATCCATGCGCCAGCCGGGATTCGAAACCCGGACCCTGGCTTGGCATCCTAACTCACACGGCTACCATGTCGCCAGCGATTCCCGGTGCCTATCATCCTGACTTTTCCCTGGTTCCCTCGGCCTCAGTCACACTAAGCAAATGTTGGGATGGTACAATGGAGCAACAATATATGAACAAAAATAGCTAAACTCCACATTCTCTCTTGCTTCAAACGGAAATAATAGAGGTGTTAGTTTTTAAACTTTGGCTTTGTATTTATGTTTGAATCGAGTCGCCGTGGCTCAGGCAGTATCACGTCTGACAACGAATCTGGCAGCCTAGGTTCAAAATCTGGCCAGGACGCTCTAGGTTTTATTCTTCAATGCTCCCATGCCTGGCGCTTTGAAATGTATCAAGTTGAGTACCAGAGGGTCCTTGGTATATCCTTGGACACCTCGGGAGGTAAAGGCGGTCGAGCGTGAGACTGACCAGTGACCACCTCACCTGGTTCCGTAGGTCGAGAAAACGTGGAACGCTACCACCACATCCCCCATTCGCCTTTCACGAAATGTGTGCATCGCATAGGGAATAGCTTTACCTTTTATCATGTTTTTATTTTTGAAATACATCTGTGAGCGAATTTAAAAGTCATTGTTTTTAAGTATCGGAATAAACTTATTGAAAATCAGTGTACCACGAATTAGTAACGGAAAGTTTATTGGAAAAATGTATATTACTTTGTTTGGTGCCAACACAATTCTGTGAACGCATGCAAGACCTGATAAAAGACATTTAAAAAAAAAGGAACCTTCCAAAATACTTTACAGGTAGAAAAATAGTTATCTGGATACAATATTTGGTTGTTCAAAACATGGCATTTCTCTACAATCTCCCATAAGGAATAATGCATTATCTGATCTTAAACCTGTTTTTCTCGAAACTACAGAAATGTTACTTACCAGGTTCTTGCGTTCACCCACAAATTAGCAGTGTTTTTAAATCCTGGGGTGTTACAATCAAATTTGGGATAAGTAGTGTCAATTTTGAAGAATCTTGGGCTGGACACAAGATATTTTATCGTTCAATCAGTGGAGATGTGTTAGGTCATTTATGCTTTTATTGTTAATTAATTATTCACTAAGTTCACGTACCAGTATAAAAAGGTTCGCGCAACAGTTCTGGTACGCGTGCCATAGTTTGTGAAACTATTGTTTAGTGCAGTAGTATCTAAAAGTGATAAATATTGGAATTACCAATTCGTGTTGAGATAAATATAGATTTACGTGCCAAGATACGAAGTCCTTATTTACCTTTGTTTTCTAATATTTAGAAAAATATATTTAATCGAGTTCGAATTTTAAAAACAAATTTAGACATTATTGAGATTTGTGTAGCTGCTTGTGGTAAAACTTATAAGTTAAACTTATAAGCAAAATTAAAAGTGACGGGATTCTTCCTAGAAATCAGTCTGTTACGAAATAAACGAGATTGGGAAGATTTTCCGTTGAGTCACCCTGTATTTATATAATATTCGTATTTTGCAGGGATCAGTGCAATTACTTAACACGTCAACTTCATCCACAGCTTCAATTTAGCTTACAAATTGTCTTCAGCGCCACCTTTCATGTGAAACAGGAAAACCTATACGTTCCACGCATATGTATGAAGTGTTGCCTGCTCTTCAGGCGTTCAGAACAAAATTTCGTAAACTTTGAAGTACTGTAACTCATGCTCTGTAACAGAAGTAGAGGAGAATATCTAAATACGGCGTACCACTTTTATTTTTCGAATATCTCCGAACTGCTACAAAGAATGTACTAGTAAACAACTGCAAATAAGGTAAGGTAAGGTTATTTGGTGATATTTTCATATTAAGTTATTTTTATAGGCCCTAAAAAAAATACTACATTTCGTACACATTCAGGCACCATCATGCTTGTCTGAAGAAGTGACGTTCACTTCTGAGAGCCTTGGAGGAGATAATTCATCTGTTTTTCACAGTGTTTTAGATAAGACTCACAGGCTTAAAATTGACTGAAACACCATAAGGTATGTGCTGAAACACTGATGGAGTTTTAAACTTTTCTGCCCTTGAAAATAATAATTACAGATCCCTGTGCACAAAATGGCATACAGCAAATAGCAACTAAAGCACTTTCCATGGATTTTGCTTAATATTAACGTACCCGTAAATTACAACTCAAAGTTTCTGTTAGATTTCTGCCAATGACTGATCTTTATTACAGATAGCAAGACATAGCGCAGATAGTGAATTAAAAATAGATGGCACGCCATGAAGATTAAAGTCTTAATGTACAGATCTAGTTGTATAGAGGTCTCACCAAATAATCTTTCCTTATTCTATGTCTGAAATATGTTTCCTTTATAACATAGTTTGCAAACATAGCTTAAAAATTCATAACTATGATATTAAACACATATTTAAGACATATCTCATAATACTTGGTTTTAAAATACTGGTATAAATATGGGGTATCCTCTAAAATTGTCTAAACATAAAAAACAAAGCCAACGGTTGAAAAGAACGTTTAAGAGCGGTATAAAGATGATAAATATTTATTTATAAAAGTCACAGATATAGCCTTCCTTTTCTGCACCAGAGCATTCGTAATGTGCCCAGATCGAACTCTTGATACACAAGCCATAGCACGAAAAGGACTTACTACACTGCTCACCATTAAAAATGCTGCACCAAGAAAGAGAGAAGATAGCAGTCCCAAATTTGCCACATCTATACCGTAAGGCACAAGTAGTAAAATGATTAAACTTACCGCTCTGTGTGATGCGTGACAACGTGGCGATAGCGAAACAAAACTGCTGCAACATAGAGAGGATCAGGCCTTGGATGTCCTCCTGTGATATGCGTCTGCGACACGATGTCACACCTCATCAACTGGTGTGAGAGGCGTTGTGCAATCATGGACCAGATGTGTTCAATTGGCGAGAGATCCGGTCAAGGAAAAACGGGAACATTGTGTCCAGCCACGAAGGCTAAGACTATACGTGCCACATGCGGACGCGTGTTATCTGGCTGGAATGTGCAGCATTATGATGCTGCAGACCGAAGCGAGATTTGTCTGAAATGCGGATGTCCTACCATTCGGCTTTTCGTGACGTTCGCGGCACCATTCTAGTCACCCATAGCTATGTTGTGCAGTCAGCGGAAGTCGCATGAATGGGTGCCGTGCAAATATGCCTTGCTCTATCAGACGACGTAAAACTGTTCGTGGGGACACTGAGCACTATGCAACATCCAGTAGTGTTTGGGATGTGGCTGTTCGATCCACCAGATCCATATGCATAAGCCGTCTATCCTCGCGGCCCGTGGTATAGCGCGGTCGTTGGCATTCGGCATGTCTTTGCGTGGTATCTTTGTGGAGATGCGTTGCACTGTGGACACAGTACGTCCAATACGGGAACTAATGTCGCGGAAGGATAAACCACACTCGTGATTTGTCACAATTCGTCCGCCATGAAAGGTCGAAGGAAACCTGCTGGCAGGGCTGCCGCATCGACGACGAAGCATCTTTCGACCATATACACCCACTCACACTGCACTGTGGCTCTCTGGCCTGCCAACGGTTGCTGTTCCTGATGGGATACCCTGCACCTCTGATGCGTCACGGAGCTGTCGCCAATTTATCTCTCCATGCTCTATAGAGTAAATCAGGGTACATTGCGCACATTTTTAAAATGATTATTCTAAGTCCCATGACGTACTTAAAATAAAAATACCTAATTAATATGGTGACCAGTCATGTTTCTGACAAGCACACCAAAACTTATAGTCTAATCACCCATCACTTAGATGTTCGAATTTTTTTTGTAAAACATTACATCCCGTCGGCTATGGGTGGCATACCGCACCTACAAGGGTGATACACCGCATATCACAAAACCAGACTATAAGTGATTTCTCTACCCAGGGTGATGTTCCAATTGCCTTGTGCAAACAATCTGTCGCAATATGGAAGTTGGGAGGAAATTAAGCAATGCAGGCCTACTTTATATTATTTGTCTAATGCCTATACTGTAGAGTACCTACAATGTTACAATGTAAGGGAGAAGCTCATGGACTATATACAGCACATATTTTAACTGAAAAATACAAGTTGGAAAATAAGACAGTAGCTATAGGCTAAGTTTAGGCCAGTTTCAGTAGAATTCAAAAATAGGCCAACAAAACGAAACGCAAAAAGAAGTCAATGAACTCAGGCTACGAAGTATCCTCGCAATTGTTTTTTTAAACCTCTCTGGGTCTCACTGTCCCCTGCTTTTCTTTTGTAACAAATCAACATTTTCAATTAGGCCTAACATAAAAATAAAGATGAAAATGTATTTTTACTATTTTCATAATGATTGTTTAAAATAACCACAACTAATTAAATAGGGATAAAATAACAAATGCATAAACAAGTGTAGTTAGTTTCCATAGACACCATAACATATTTATAACTTCACTAACAATGTTTCATAATTCATCTCAAATCATAGGCCTAAATTCATTCCGTGCGGCGTGTGCCCCTTATGAGAAAAGTGGGGCATGTGTACCGGTTTTCATGGTGGCATTTATCCCGTATGTTTTGGGTGAGACGCCGCACCTCATAAGTCATTGATCTTGAGAACCAAGATGGCCAAACTAGACTGACAACATTTTGAAAATATTATGCTGTTGCTGCAAACCACAAAAAACTCATAATAATATAGTACTTTACCGTCAAATTCGAATTTACTGTAAGGTGAAAAAAATTATGAAGGAAAAATATCAGACTTATCTATGTTAATGCGTCGTACAATGTGTAAAAAGAAACACACACGCACACAACCACTTCACTTTTCCTCTCACGTATATTGCGCTCCTGCGTTTTGCATTTGACCGCACTCTGTTGACAATTCCCAAAACTACGGGGGGTGGGGGGTGCGCAGTCTATCCCGTATGCGGCGACTCTCCCGGAATTACCCTACACTCTGCAAATTTTGCCCCATTGCCTATAGTGTGTTTGAGAAGGAATATTAATATATCATTCTTACGTCCTCATTGTACCTTGGAACATTTCCTCCGTATATGTACGTGGACTCGGTGACCACAAAGAAAATAGTACCGAAATCTTGACAGTGACATTTATTGCGAATCTGGTGACCCATTCTGCAAAAAGTTCCTTCATAAATCCTTGAGATATGATAACTTCATTTTTAAAATATTATAAAATCGTTAAAGTTTGAAGTCTAGATCCTGAAAAATCATTTTAAAAAAGACCTGAAAAACATGTTTTCTTCTCTTTCTTTTCAAAAGGTAAACCTTATCATACTAATTATATGTTGTAAATAAAGAAAAGTCACTTTTCAAATATATATATATATATATCGCCTTTATCAAACAATAAACAGTTGCATGATTTATCATATTCCGTTTTCTATGCACTTAAAATGCGACCGCGATAATTACGAAACAATTGAAACAATTCTACGTAGAATGACGTAATACCCTGTTCTTTATTTCTTTTTAACGTAAAACTGGAAACCTGTGAAGTAGCCAGAATCTTTTTTTTCTGATGAATTGAAGATGGCGTTCTTCGCATAAAGTGAATAATTATAATATAAAAATTAGGATTATACTAACTTAAAAACTAAAATTAAAATGTTTAAAAATATACTAATTTTATACACAAATCGTGATTTTGTGGAATACTAAAAGATACATCGCTGTCGAAAACCATTTTACGAAAACAAACCGAAATAAATAAATAAAAAAAAGTATTTTAAATTTGGTGAAAATTTAGTTTACAGTTTTATGTAGGAAATTCATAATCTCGTTTTCTTTGTTTTATTTAAAAAACCTAGCTTTTACAGTTTTGTTTACATCTCGAGTTGCGATTGATCTTTTCAAAAAACAAAATAATAAAAGTACCAGGGCAAATACGGGAGTCACACCGTAAAAGAGAATAACTAAAAAAATAACGTATTTTAAAGAGGGGAGTGAGCTTTACCTAGGTTTCCTAATGCACAGGTTTTTCTAGAGTGTCAAAAGAATATTCATATTCATGTTCATGCCCTAGAAAAAATATGTGCGTTAGAAACCTCAGGTAAAACTCACCCACCCACCTCTCTTTTAAAAAAAATGATTTTTGACTTATTTCCATTTAGGTTGGGGTTCATGGAACGGCGCATGGGGTATGTGGAGGTAACGCTCCACATATTCTCGACCTACGCTACGAAGTGAGATGCGGTTGTCAGTCCCACGCTCGACCGCCTTTACCTCCCCAAGGTAACCAGTAATACGGACACTCTGGTATTCAATTTGATAAGAGGCTGAGTGCACCTCAGAGCGCCAGGCATGAGAACACTGTGAGAAAAGTCTCCAGTATCCTGGCCGGGATTTGAACCCGGACCGCCCGATTCGTAGCTATAGTCAGTAATCAATTAAAATGAAATTGCCGACCTAATGGACTTTTAAAAAATACGTTTCTTCCCATCCGCTCGTCACCATTTGTTAAACGAGTTTTGGTTTGTGGCCGGTGAACACTCGGTGGCGCTACATTTGCAAACTTGATAGGTTGCTTCTACCATGGAGATATTCAAATTTCGGTAAGAATTAGTGAGGACTTTCGTGTCGCTACCAGATTTTTTTCTTTATTTACCGGGTTATAAAGCTTTCATGAACGGGGAAAATTAAGAAAAGAAAGCCCCCAAAATGTTCTGGAGTTACTCAAAGCTTAATACTGACTGCTTACTTATGCTTGTTATATGTAAATGCAATATATCCTAGTTGCCTCTGCAACCAGCACGAGCCTTGTGTCATTCGGATTGCCTACAACGAAGGTGGAAAAAGAGTCCGATACTCGAAGAATTTTGCTGGTTTTATTTTGGGGGTTTATGGTATAATGTTATGACGTAAACATAAAATTACAATTTTTGACAGATTTTAGAAAATTTTGAAAACGCTTTAAAAAAGTTTTTTTTTTTAAATTATGTATTTTTAAGGTTTTTATTTTTACCTTTTTGTACGGGAAAAAGTATTAGAATTTCATGTCAAATGTCCAAAAGAGTTCAAATTTTTAAGATACATTAAGTAAATAGCAAAGTTGTGAAAGTTTCAATATTTTGCGATAGAACTCTTATGCATATCCCAGATAGCATGGTAACTTGAAACAAGCTTTCATACAATTGCTTTAAGCTTGTCAAATTTGATATTGTGTTGAACTTAATAAACAAACATGAAAGAAGCTTCTTGGGACAACATAAGTGGCTTGGTTGTTATAACTAACCTAATTCAAGCTTGTAGGAATTATATATATATATATATATATATATATATATATATATAAATCACAGCCATATTCAATCCACTAGTGGATGAGGCCTCTCCCCGAAGGAAGGAGTTGGTCTACTACTCCCACGCTGACCAGACGGGTTGGGAGAATAGAGCCGAAGCTCTCACTGTGATCGCCACTGCATTTTATTCACAGCAGCTCCCCAATTGTCCTCACGATGCTGGGTCAACACCGAAATTTTTGAGCCCCCACCGGGAATCGAACCCGGGACCGCTCGCACTGAAGTCGAGCGCGCTACCGACTAGGCTACGCTGGAGCTCATATATATATATATATGAGATTCCGTAGTCTGGTGACTACAGTATTGGATTAATGTGCCGTGGGGCTTCCGATCGATTCCCACCCACATCAACTCTTTTTTTTTTTTAACAAGTACATTATATATTTCTTTCTTGTCCTGTGAAGGCAATTAATTGCAACCGTCATTCTTGTAAACCACACGGGTTGATTCAACGTTATTTAATCCCCTTTTGGTTCGATTTACTCATTTACTAAGCTTTGCATTAATTTGTTGCACTAGGTAAAGTAATCTTTATTCACTTTTGAGTCTGTGAAAATTACTATGTGGACCACATTTTCATATTTTTTTTTTACACAGAAATAGGCTAGAACAATGAGGTTTGATGCTTTCTTTTCATTATAAACAATGGAACAAAATGTTCTTGCACGCCATTCAAAAATTGTCGACTCCCAGGGAAATAATTTCTATACCGATTTACAGCGCCATCTCTTGCAATCTGAAGAACTAGGTATTAAAAGCGCTTGCAAAGCGAACTAGGGCCTATTTGAAGTTCTAACCTGGTATCCCGGTAGGTTTGTTAGTTATTCCGGTAGATATAATAATGAATTAATATTTACTTATACATACGACTTGTAATAGATTTAACTTTAAAGTAAAATTGATTTTAAAACCCGGAATTTAATTTAAAAATTAATTACAAAATTTATTGGAAAAAATTAATTTAAAATTAATTTGCTATCACGAGCTGGAGTATCGGGTCCTCACCGAACATTCTTCTGGGATATGGATTCTAAAGGTAGTAACGTGGGTTTTCATAAGGTACCATTTCAGCATTTGCCTGGTGAAAGTGACGGAAACCCTGGAAGACGTGAATAAATAAATTAAGGATGGCATACATTAAGACTCGAATGTGTTCACCTCTCAGCGTCGTTTTGATTATTATTATTATTATTAAAATTAAAATTACAGTTAGTATCTCCGGTTTAAGTAAATCAAAATATGATCAGTCTAATTTAACGCAAATGACTGACACCAGATTTGATTTTTTTTAAATACATATACGCAATGAAAGCATTCCGAAAGCAGTATTAACTATTATATATTATCGCAGGTCTCTACTGATTCACAAACTGTGCAGACGGCTACATGGCTTTAGCTCTGGTAGTCGCCTGGAGCAACAGCATTGCGATCATGAAAATGTCTCTGTAATGAGAATATAGTAGGGGGACTGTTGAGTTTTTCGAAATATAATGGAGGCCGCCATCTTGGACGCGTCACTACTAGCTTGTTACGTAACACGTGCACGGTAAATACAACAGCCAAACCACCGTTTGCCAGGTCGTATCGTGGTTCAGTGGTAAGGTGTTGACTTACTGAATAAAAAACCCGGGTTCGAACCCCGGCGGTGCA
Source organism: Lepisma saccharinum (assembly GCA_022664845.1). NCBI lineage: Eukaryota > Metazoa > Arthropoda > Insecta > Zygentoma > Lepismatidae > Lepisma > Lepisma saccharinum. The sequence continues at coordinate 23,523 of JAGDQP010004067.1, read as the reverse complement.
AGTTTTTTTTTATTTGAAAATATTTTTTTATATGTTCATATTTATTATTAATAATTCCTTTCTTGCATTTTTTCGTAGATTATCTTCAATTAATGACTATGGGTTCGTGGAGGTTAGGTGCGGTCATGTATCTTTACATTTTCCGTTCTCATATTCCGAACTCGACGCGCTCGTGACGATAGTTTGTGCTTCGGTAGCTGAATGGTTAAGGCGACGAACTTCTAATCCGAAGGTTTCAGGTTCAAATCCGGCTGCAGTCAAGTTTGAACGTTTCACCTGTACGAAAGACAAGAGAATAAGACGAATGAGGATATGATGTAATGAAGATCACGTCATTTTTCTAAACCTACTCTAAAAATATATTTAATATCGATTTATTGAAACAGTGAAATTGTCTCGCTGTTGATGACAATCATGGTCATAACAAGGACAAAACAACCTTGTTTCAAGCACGATACAGCCCTGAAGTAACCTTAATATGACACGATGAGTGCTTGAGACCTGATTGTCATTCATGTTCGGTTAAGGCTATTTATTTCAACCTGGGTTCTTGTAAACTAAACTGTACATAGTAAAAAATACCCGTGTTAATTCAACACTTTTTGGTGTCCGAGCATGACAACCACTTTTTTTGGTGTGAAATCAACACAACACATGGTGTTGATTAGACACCAAGTATTTATCTGTCGCCATCTTGATTGTTTGTTTTCATAGAAATGAAACATATTCTCAATGAATGTGAAATTCTGATCCTTAAATGACAAATGAAAAAAGTGATTAAACAATGACGTAAATCATGCGAGTAACTTTGTTTGTGTTTGGGGTTCAGCAACATATTTTTGATTCCTTATAATGTTTGAATCTATTATTGTCGTTTTTTTTCTGTCTGGCGATTTAACTCAGACGGAAAGACGCTGAACTTCTAACTTAGCAACCCATGTTCGAATCTCAACACATGCAGTTTTTAAATGTGTATGATTCAACCTTGATATGTTAAGCTTGCATTACGTTGTTACATTTTTCAAAGCAAACTTAAGTCAGTTCTGAGTCAGGTAAAAATTTACTATGCTTGTTGTATTATCAAAACGTGAAAGGTTTAAATACGAAAATAACTGATAGAGGAGGTAAAGAACAATTATTAGGGAACTTGTTTATATTGACTCATTAAATGTCATTCTTTGACTTATTATTCGAAAGTAATAGAGTACATACTCTTGCATAACACAAACAAACACACATACGCAATGAACAAGGACGACAAAAATAGTTCTAGACTTGCATGTGATAAAATCCTCGCATATTTTTTTTTGCTGATAAGTAAAAGCAAAATTTTTCATAATAAGCAAGAACCGACCATAGAGTTGCTGTTGCAGTTCTGTGGAAATTTTCCAAATGATGTCTCAGTAACATTTTTTTAAAAAAGCAACTTCAAGGAAGAAGCAGAACGAGTTTATTCAATTAATAATAATAATAATAAACAAGGAAACGTGAAATTACCACAGCAGCTATACATGGGTATAGAATTCTTATGCATACACCCTCCATTCCAAAAGGAACCGAACGTTTTAAAAAAACAAAAAAACAATGTACATTTTGGAACAAATCATTTTTATTAATCAATGTATTCCCCTTCTGCATCGATACACATATTTGCACGCTCCAACAAGTTGTCAAACGACTTCTCCATGTCCTTTATTGGAATGGTCTTTAGGACGGCGGTCGTCGCCTTCTCAATGGCTTCAATCGATGCGTGCCACTTTCCTTTCATCGCCAAATGCAGTTTCGGGAACAGATAGAAATCGCACGGAGCGAGATCTGGTGAATAGGGCGGATGATGCAAACGAATAATGTGATTTTTGACCAAAAATTCAGTTACAAGTCGCGAACGATGTGATGGTGCATTATCGTCCAAAAGAGTCCAACTGCCGATTTCTCGATATTCGGGCCGAATACGACGAATTCTTGCCAGCAAACGCTTCATGACGCCCAAGTAAAACTCTCCAGTGACCGGGCTGAACAAATTCTTTGTGGATAATTCCTTTTGAATCGTAAAAACAAATCAGCATCACCTTAACTTTTGACTTCACCAAGCGACTTTTTTTGGGTGGTCCTTCATCCGGCGCTCTCCATTCAGCACTTTGCCGCTTTGTTTCGGGCTCATAGTCAAAACACCACGTCTCGTCACCAGTTACAATCGATTTCAAGAAGTTTCGATCCTGCCGAGCACTTTTAACAATGTCTTTGCAATGCGCAATTCGATCAACTTTTTGGTCTTCGGTGAGTTTGTGTGGTACAAACCGCGAATTAACCTTCTTAAGGCCCAAAAACTTCGGTCAAAATGCGGTATGCGGTTGTTTGAGGAATGCCTAATTCCATTTCAATAACTTTCACCGACGCTTTTTTGTTATGTTTGATGAATTCACGCACTTTTTCGATGTTTTCTTCCGATAATCCGGTTCTGGGACGGCCTGATCTTTCGTCATCATCCAGCGTCTCTCTACCCGATTTGAATCGCCTGAACCACTCGTAAACTTGCGTACGGGATAGACACTCATCACCATATGCATTTTGTAGCATTTGGTGCGTTTCAGTAAAAGGTTTACCCAGTTTAACACAAAACTCAATTGCAGCTCGTTGTTTGAAACTCATTTTCCGACCGATGTACACAACACACTGACAGTTGAAACGCAATAACTTTGTTGCCGTGCATCCAAATGTCATGACATTTATACCAGTTGTCAATGAGGGACTACGCCATCTACCGGTAAAATATTACAACAGATGGCACTAGTGGTACTATTTGTTTTCAAAAGTTCGGTTTCTTTCGGAATGGAGGGTGTATGTGTTATCAGAACGTGAATGGCTTAAGGACGAAATTATGTGATTTTTACACGAGGTAAAGAGCAACTATTATGATCAGTGTTCCTTCACTGAAACATGGTTTTAACACGATAGGGAGTATTTATTACTCATATTATTCTTACGGATAGATTAAGTAGTATCAAATAAAAAAATAGAGGAGATTGTTTTTACTACTTAAAAAAAACTCACTTTTCAACAAATATTAATATGTTCTCTTAAGTTTTAAATTAAATTAGGCAATGTAACTCTTTCTGGATATTTTCAAATATTATCAACTTTCCACTATCTATCTCCAGATCTGAAGTTTAACATATTTAAAATATTATTGTAGCTAGTTTATTTTAAAAAAAACGAGAAAATAAAAGTAATTATCGTGGGTAATCTTTAAGGCCTTTAGGCAACATTGGCTGAGGCCGGATCAATGATGATAGGATGAATTGGTGGAATGATGAAAGTGGGAGGAAAATAGGAGAACCCTGAGAAAAAAAACCACGGTATTTCTTCACCACAAAGACCTTGCACATGGCATGTGGATCGAACGGATGACCCCAAGTACCAGAGATGAGCGCTCTATCACAGAGCCTCTACGTGTACTCAATTTTTTTAAAATAATTGTAGAGTACATGGTGATAAACGATGGATCTCCATTTTTTAAAAAGGAACACTTAAATATGACAGCTAATCGCTAGGAAATTTTCAATCCTAAAGTTCAAATAACCGTGTAAATCGGAGAATATTAGACTATAAAATGCGTATTACCCAGATATGTTACACAAACCTGAGATATCAACAAACGTAAAATCAAGAGTTTTAAACTAAAGAACTTTTCCCCCTCTTTGGAAATGATGTTGCCCAGGATAGAATCCTATGGCGATCGTTTGTTACTGCTGCGATGAACTTGCGATTTCCGTAAGTCATAGAGTTACGTAATATTACTAGGATTTAGCAACAAAAAGTTGATTAGGACTTTTATATCTGTTGAATTTCATTCTGAAACAAACTGTCGGGTAGGAAAAAAAAGTATTTTAAATTGATAAAGACTTAACTCAAAAGAATATTAAACTGTTTTAATGATCAACTATCATTCAGAATCATTTCGTTTTTGTAGGGGGAGATCTGAGATCAAACCACTGTCTTACTGCGCATAAACGAAAGACTTTTATGTCTAAAACGGATAATTTTCTTCTTGTAATTTTAGGTTTGGCATTAAAAGTTAAAGTTAAAAAAAAACTTTAAGCGAGAAACTATTTGACATGTTCTAGTAATAACAAAAGAAATTAAAAAAAAGAGGATTTTGATCAGTATCACAAGTTGTCCATTTTTTGTGTTACAGAAAAAAGAGGAAAGACATTTATCCTTTACTGTTGCGTGTCATTGAATTCTTTCTATATACAAAAACGAATAGCGCGACATCTTTTGGTTATCTTAATAGGTTTCCATGAGATACACCCAAACATTTCATATATTTTGCATATATATATTTATAAAACACCTCACTGGTCAATACGGCTAGGTTCTTCTTTGATAGGAGACAGAAGAAAAATGGACTTCAATTTTTCAATGTAGAGGAACTCTTTGGATTGCTACAAACAGACACTTTTTTGTTATTTATTAATTCTGACATCCTAATATTTTCTTTCATTCCTTATGTTACATATTTTACTCATATTTTTTTTTCTTGTGACTTTGATATAGAAAAATAGGTTATATATATTCATACACAAACAGATCTATCTATACATATCCATATTTGGTTGGGTAATAAATCATACGTGTGTGTGTGTGTGTATGTTACGACGTAGAAATGTTTAGAATATACACCATATCGAAAGATGTCTGTCTCACTCTCTTTCTGATTGTCTGTCCGTTTCCAACTCGCTCTGTCTTTCTGTCTGTCTCAGTCTATAATTCTTTCTTTTTTAAAAATTTTGTCTTTCTGTACACTGATCTTTTTTTTTTTTTTTTTTTTTTTTAATTTTGATTCTCCTGAATTTGTAGGGAAAATGTTTCGTTTAGATATTTACATTAAAACACAATAACTTTCATTAAAAATTTGTGAACAAGACAAAACGATAAATATCAAATATTTTGTACTGTAAATTTTAATGAGTGACGTATGGGCATGTTTATGAATCTTCAATTTTTTTCATTTTGTTGTTTTCTCCATCAAGTATTGTATGTATAAATAATGTTGTACTTACATAATTTCTATACATGATGAAGATAATAGATAACTCGAAGGCAGGTCCTGACCAGAAGGTCTCTGTGCAAGGTGCAGCGATGGTAGTTTGCCATTGCCTTCCATCGGATGAAGATGATGTTCTAAAGACGGTACCTATAGTTTGCGTTGGCTCCGAACCACTTGTATCCCCACCGGGAATCGAATCCAGGCTCCCTTGATCACAAGCAGTGTTTCTTCCAGAAGATTCCATTCGAGGACGCCGTGGGGGGACTCACGAAAATTATAAACAATGCATATTGATTCCAATGTACTAAAATACAAATTAACAATAATGTTACGTAACAATACACGTGTATGTCATACTTCCTTAGTTAGCCTCAAAATTCCATGAACAATTTTTATGTAATGTGCTATTATATACGTATTTCAGTATACGTATAAATAATACAAGTGTTGATACTAATTCTTTTGGGGGAGCGGTGACCCCCCCCCCGGGGGGGACCTAAAGTCTCACCCGGAAACATGCCCGAAAGAAACAGTGATTACAAGCCAGCGAGCTTTATCTTTCATCCACAGGGGACACCTTCTCTGTACAGACCCAGTGGAAAATACTACTATATTTACACTCAAATGCTGCTAATATTAAAGTTACATATGAAAACTGATTAGATTTGTATTTTCTGTAAATTGGTGGTATGTGTAACGGTACAGATATTTGTGGAATTCAATGGCGGCCAACTTATGCACATTACATTGCCACCGCCACAAGAAAAAAAAATTTAGTAATATGCAAAAAACTTTCCTATTTTTGAGTGTCAAGTTTTTAGTTTTTTTTAAAAAAAAATTTATCTTAATTTCGCGTTGTCGCTTCGTGACTCAGGCTAGAGCAGGTCAATAAAATCTGATTTCTAATTTGAGTCTAACTATGTCGATTTATAAGCACCTTTGAATGTCTCTCTGCACCTGGTAGGACCTTTTCATTTGTTGAATTTTCTCCACTTAAGACGTTTCAAATAAAAGCAGTGAAAGAGAAACTGACTTGATATATATATATATATAGTCAGCCGCTTCAATTTATTTGATCGTTTTAAACTCGGTAACTAAAACTGACAGGTACTTGTCATTTAGCTTAACTTTCTCCATTTTAAGATGTAACCCCCCCCCCAAGCACGTCAGCAAAACTAACAGTAACTAGAGAGAAATTGATTTCAGATTTTTTATTTCAGCTTTCTTGAGCTCGATTTACCATGCTGGTTTTAATTTGGTGATTCTAACCTTGGAAGAAATCATTTGGTTATTTGAAAATAGGACTCTTTCCGTGGTTAATTTGTTACGGTCTCCGTTTGTTTATTAAACTATTTATTCTGTAGAGATTCTTCTTACTTATTAATCTCAGGGTTGATGAATATTTCCGTGAGTCCCTTGATCTGATGATTTCAGTTCTTAATGCTCCCGTAGTGCAGTTAGGGTGCCCCACTACTGGAATTTGCCTACGGAGTTGGGGCTACGACTAACCATCGTAGTACAACTAACAGGAGTCAATTCTGATGTTACACCAAAAAGAGCTTGCAGCCACAATACGGTGCAACATCAATGTTAGATAAATAAAAGAAAGGTAAAATATAAGAGGGTTTATTTCATCACATTTATTTCCTCTGCTGCGTGTAACGCCTATTGGGTATACACGTCCGCTATACAACAATCTTACTACACACGGGCATATTTAACATTCAGTTAAACGTTAATTCTTTCTATAAACTTGAATATGTGATAATTATTTCTTTCTAATTATAATTATAATCTTTTATAACCTTAAAAATTGTTCAAACACCATCAACTAATAAAATGGCCCACTTCGCTACTTCAGCATTTAACCTGCTGCCATCTATCGTACATATTTTCAACATATCATGAGCATATGCCCATATCAAATTTTTCCTACCACTGCTAATATCCTACGACTTCTTCTCAAGCCTGAGCTATTATAGTGTAGAACAACTCTTATAACTATTAAGATGTAGAAACACGTTAACCACCATTTTTTGTCCTTTAGTATAAATAAAGAACAATCAATTTTTTACAAGAGGAAAAATTAAGCAAAACTAAATGTAATTTAAATCGGACATCGCGTTATGTGATCTGTTTGGTTGTCTATTTTTAAATAATTGTACCGTTTGATTCGTTATTTAAAAAAAAAAAGTCTCGCGATGCCAAATCACGCTTAATGGATAACATAAATGTCCAATTAGCGACAGCCCATGGTTTAAGATGGAGGAAAGGAAAAAGATTTGAGAGATTTTTGTGTTTCAATAGACATAAATTTCCTTTTACAATGTTGCTTAACGACTTCACTTACTTAGACCACATTTCAGACGAGTTTTCCACATGACACTCACACAGGTACAGAAGCTAAACTTTACACTTTTTTTTTCTTTCTATTAGCACATGACCTAGATTTCATTTGATGGTTTCTTGTGTTGTAGGTTTCCGCATTTTACGATTGTATAAAACCCATACGGAACAAGTAATTATTCAATGCTACTACTACTACTACTACTACTACTAATAATAATAATTTAATTAATTGATATTATAGTGTTAAAACAGCTATAGCACATCACAATTTTTGCACAGCACATAACTTAATTTGTTATAGTAACTAGAATAATTTATAATTTGATTTATTTGAGAACTAGTCGTGATGCCACTGCTCCACTCGTGCTTTTTTTAAAAAGTATATCCTCTATGACCTCTCCCAGTAGTCAAATCTAAAGTTTGGTGTAGATAGGGTCATCGGTATGGTAGTAAATTAAAATTTAAAAATTTGAGGAAGTTCTATTTTAAAATGGTTGGAAACACTGAGTCATCAAATTGAAACGATACAAAACTCTGGTCCGTCAATGTCTACCCTTTGTACACAAAAAAAAAATGTTTTGAAACGGTTCAGTGGTTAAAGTGTGAAGAGTTCGCATATAAAATATTGGCACACACATTTTTTTTTAAATTTGTTAGCAACACTTTCAACTGCGGCGCGTTGACGACTGACTGACTACCTTTACCAAATGTCCAAGTAACGAAACATCAAGTTTGGCGCAAGTACGGCAATTGGTATATGGAAGTAATTTCAAATATTTTTTTTTTAAAACAAAAAAAAAGGTTTGCAACACTGACTTTGTTGACAACTTGGGCGCCAGGATTATCTTAATGATCTGTACCAATGCCAAATTTGCTACGTATAGGAACACTGTAATAAGAGAAAATTGAAATATTAAATTTTAAAATGGGTTGGCAACGTTGATTCATTAGATTAAGAACGTTAACACCTATAGCCCGGACCAGAATATACATACCAAAATGTTTTTTTTATCAGTTCAGGGGTTCAAGCGTAATAAGGTCGCGTTTACATTTATATATATATATATATATATATATATATATTTATAGGTCTATAGATAAAACTTGCACATTATGTAGGGACAAAACAATATTAATAGATTGAACAATCAACTACAACAGTCCAGACGTAACAGAATTAACAAGGAAAGGAAAAAATATATACTTTATAAATATATCTGTTCCAGAACTCGCTAGTATTAAAAAAAGCACAGAAACAGAAAAGAAGAAAAATATAAAGAACTGGCGCAGAATGACAAAGAACAGTGAAGAATGACAAAGAACGGGTGACAATAACACACATAGTAATTTCCAGCACAGAAGCTAAGATTGGAAACAAAAATAATGACACTAACTGAGAAGAGTGAAATTTAAATGTTTTGTGACGTCATAAAAGCTTCAAACTGCGATATCTCGGAAACTATTGGTCGTAGCGCAAAAATAAGCTCAATTTTCACTCCTTCAGGAGCACAAAATGTTGGTGAAGAGTCTGAAAATCGCAAAATCGTTCATTTTAGAGTAATTCTTGCTAACCTTCAGAATTTTAAATCATTTTTTTTACAGAAAAAGAAATAGATTGACAGAGAAATTGACAGTTGCCCACCTGGAAGCAGATAGACAGGAAGAAATTCACATCATACTATTTGGTCAACATCATCAGTTTTGTGGTAACTCGACTATTCAAATTATATCGAGTCATATAAGTTCGTCAGTAGGGAGTAATGAAGACAGGAACAATACAGAAATTTTAAATTACGTATTTTCTTGTACAATCCGTAATGGAATGAGTTTAGGTTAATGTTAAAGCAACGATCTCCAACAAAAGATGGCAGCACTATCTCCGTATATGTCTAATGTATTTTTATCGTTGCACGAAATTTCAATGCTGCTCCTACAAATTCAAGCCTAGAGAGTTCAAACTTTCACGGAAGAAAGTTCATAACCAATTCAAGAGTTCGATCAGTGCCCATTTTTTTAATTTTCTTATTTTGTTCATTGTTGAAAGAGCTTCATTGTTATAGGTTTGAATATTCAGAACAACAATGAAACGATTTGAACAATGAACAAGAAAGAAAATTTGAACTCTCTAGGCTTGAATTTGTAGGAGCAGCATTGAAATTTCGTGTAACGATAAAAATACATTAGACATATACAGAGATAGTGCTGCCATCTTTTGTTGGAGATTTTTGCTTTACATTAACTTTAAGGTTTCCTATTATCATGCAGATACAGTAGGGTGAATCTCATGATACACAGCTGTACCAAAAAGTAAAAATTTGGCTCAGCCTTTTCCGAAATTATTTTTAAAATTGCACGCACCAAAAGAAGAGAGAGATCAAGAAAAAGACCTAATAATCCGCTTAAGCAAACAACACCTAAGAGAGATAAAAAGAGAGAAAAAAAATTAAAAGCAAATAAATCTTGAAAAATAGTGATGGTAAGCAAAAAGAAATCTCCCAGAGACATGTACCGTATATTAAAGTACCGTGTTGTCGAAGATTAAGCCGAAACATTGAGCAAAAATTACAAAAAAAAAAAAAAAGCTAAAAGAAATCCACCAACTATGAATAAAATATATTTATGAGTATTTAAACACGTTATACGTTCATGAAATTAGATATAATTGTAAAAAATGCAAATACAAATATTGAAATAAGCCTAAAATTGATCGTTGAAGATAGATAAGAATATGCAGTATGCAGATAAGAAACCGACACCCAGACTGTAAAAACATTTGGCAGAAATTAACCACTCAATCATACACAAAATAATTTTACACTATTATTTTACTGAAATAGATAATATTATTAAGGAAACCTATCAATCCTAAAAAGCAAAACTGGAACTAACCCAAAACAAGGGAATACTTTAAAGGGTACTTCACAAATATTTTTTATAAAACTATAAATGTGATGAGGAAAACCATAGCTATAACGTGAAGACCGTCTTCTAAACATCGATAGGAAGAAAATAGTCTGTACCTGAAAAAAAAAAAAAGAATAGCAAATAAAAATGAATTTGGTGAAATGAAAAATTCAAAATTTCTTGGACTATTTTCTAATAGCGAAAATAAATTTAACTTAATCTTCCTGAATAAGTTCGCAAAAGCTTTCTTTCTTTTCTGAAAAATTCTTGAGAGGGCGCAAGAGCTTTGAAATTTTTCTTATTTTAAATTTTGTATTATTGTCTAACTAATTAACTCTATGGCTTATGGAACTCGCAAGTTCATCGCCGCAGTAACAAACGTTCGCCTTGGATTCTATCCAGGGCAGTATCAAGCCAGTTTTCATCACGAATGTCTACTTCTCGAAGATCTCTTCTAATATTGTCCTCCCAACGACGTCTGTCTTCCAGTGGTCTCCTTCCATCCGGCCTTCCAACCAGGATTCAATATAATATTCGTTTTCCCCCCATCCGAGCTACATGGCCTGCCCACCTTAGTAGTCGCGATTTCATTATTTTTACATCTGGTGAATCGTACAGTCCGTGAAGTTCTTCATTATGCAGTCTCCTCCATTCTCCAGTCATCTCGTCCCGTTTCGGTCCGTATATCTTTCTCAAAACGTTATTTTCGAACTCACGTAATTTATGTTCATCTGCTAGGGTCGTACTCCAACTTTCGCAACCGTAAAGTATTACCGGCAGAATAACCGTTCTGTATATTTTCAATTTCAATTTCCTTGATATTAATCGCGATGTTAGAAGTTTTTGGAATGAATAGAAACATGCGTTCCCCGATACTAAGCGACTGTTTATTTCTTCCGTGACCTCATTTTTGCTTGTTACGTATGCTCCCAAGTATTTAAATTTATTTACTTTCTCTATGACCTCATCCCTAATTCTTATGTTTTTATTTCCTTCATTCCCTGTGTTTCGGCTTGTTATCATGTATTTTGTTTTATCTGTGTTTACCTGTAGACCTATCTCATCGCACGCTTCTACTAAGACATCGGTGTTGCTTTGTAGTGCATCTATATCGTCCCCTATTAAATCTACATCATCCACGTATACAAACAGTTGATTCAAACCATTCATTTGTATTCTTGTCAGATGTATAAATTTGTTTGTGTTATTTTCTCAACGTGTAACTACACTTTGGGTTTACATTTAAAACGTGTAAACATTAACTCTCCAACTGTCACCCCTACTTTGTCAGAAGACTCCTGCCGTCGTGCGCATGCGCTACCTGAACGAGTGATAAGGGTGACAGTTGGAGAGTTCATGGTTAATGTTTACCAGATTTAAATGTAAACCCAATAAAGTTCCGGTGTACTGATGCACAATTTATGCACAAAAAGTTCATTTAATATCGGCAAATGTATTAAACATGATGTCAAAATGAAATTTAAATAATATGAACTACAGTAAATATGAACTTAATGTGTACAAAAAATGTGCACGGTGGGCCAGAAGTCATTAATAATACACATTGAGCACACTAAAACTAACATTTTTTAGTATGTTCACATAAAGTTCATTTTTTAGTGAAGTTTTTGTGTATATTTTATGCCAGAAGATTTTCAGTGTTGTTTCAAAATTGTTTGTTATAAAAATTACGATATATTAAATAAAATATTAACGTCAGTGATAAGTAAAAAATTAGACTACTGATAACCTAAAAAACAAAAGAAAAATATCTCAGAATACTAGATGAAATCTTGGAATTATTTTTAACACACTAAAAAAAATGTTATTTTGATAATCATATCTAGGATGCTATTTATTATTTAGGAATGTATTCAGGCTATGTAAGGGAGCTATGTTTATTTATTTATTTTATTTTTTTATGGGACAGTCTAGTAACTTTGGACTTCGGCCCGTCACGATTCACCTTTAGCTATTAAAATCCACGCCTCTGCCGGGACTCAAACCCGTGACCTTTGAGCCGATGGAATAACGCCGCAGACCGCTCGGCCACCTAGCCGTCGGGAGTTATGTTATTTTGTATAACATAATTGGTTGAGTTACAGCGTGGCGATATTACACATTGGCTATCAGTCACAAACCAATTATTTTTTTTTTACAAATCTTTCCCGTTCCTATTTATTATCCAAATGCTATTTATCCTTGAATATTTAATATTTTTTTATGTTTCCTAAAAGTTGCCGGAGAACTAGATGGCAGCACTACCTCCGTATATGTCTAATGTATTTTTATCGTTACACAAAATTGCAATGTTGCTCCTACGAATTCAAGCCTAGAGAGTTCAAACTTTCAGGTAAGAAAGATCATAACTATTTGAAGAGTTTAATCCCTGATTTTTTCCCTTCATTGTTGAGAGAGCTTCATTGTTATAGATTTGAATATTCACTACAATAATCAAGCGATTTCAACAATAAACAAAAAAGAATATTTTAAAAAAATGGCACGGATGTTCCTTGAAAGTTCAAACTCTGTAGGCTTGAATTTGTAGAAGCAGCATTGCAATTTCGTGCGACGATAAAAATACATTAGACATAGACGGAGATAGTGCTCCCATCTACCGTTAGAAATGGTTGCTTTAAACTAACCTTAAGCTCTGTTTAAACATGTTTTGTTAATGTTCTATTTCTCGTTCAGGTACTACAAATAAATCTATTGAATCCAGCGTCTCAACGAATACAGTCTATTTCTTTTTACGTTACATTAGTAATACACTTAGCAATATACCAAACTCGTATATCCTGACAAAAATTAAATGTACAGAAGCTTCACACACATAATTTTATTTACACGTATCTATTTTTTCTTTGTATTAAGAAGAAGAATACAACAGGTATAGGTTCAGTCTCAGTAATATGTAAAAAGTCATTTACAATGTACTGAATGTAGGTTTCATGCTGCTGAAATATAACCAGTAAAAAAGCGAAGGTAAAAACAAATGTATCGGCTAGTTGAAGATAAGTTGAAATGCTGGGTTTTTGGTTTTGAATTTTCCACTTTATTTATGACCTTTAGGCATGTAAGACTCAGGCCAGGATAGAGGAGGGGAAAAAATTCGGGAAGGGGCGGTCAGGTCCTATGTTGAAGGTGCTATCCCGGCATTTGCCTGGTGTGACTGAAGAAAAAAACCTGGAAAAACCTCAGTTCGGGTGGTCGGCCGCTGGGATCAAATCCAGGACCTCCCGAAGGCTACGCCAATGCTCTACCACTGAGCTACGGCGGCTCGGTGCTGGATTTTTGATAACTTGATACCAAGTCGTTCTGTTCTTCGTTATTTCACTGTTGAAAAAGATACACCCAATAGGGTTCTTTCATGCAAAGTACCCTTGTACTTGAAATATCAGGACGTTACAGTAGCTCAGTTAGTAAAGTGTTGGCTTAGTATTCGGAAGATCTTTGGAAAGACCCCAGGGACCGCCCACCCTGACTTAGGTTTTCCCAGTTTTTTTTTACCTTAGTTATACCAGGTGAATGATCGGATTGAACCTATTAACTACGCCCTGGTCAACTAAATTTCAACACCCTCTTCCCCCCACTATCCCGATCGGAACCCAAGATTCTTAAAGGCCATAAATAAATTTAATTCGACATTCCAAAATAACATTGTTACATTCGTAGTATTTCATACTTCCAAAATGAACTCACGTCCTTATGCGTAACGCGTTACGGAACTTCGACGCTCTTCCAACCGCTCAAAAGAGTATGAAGGTACTGTTCGTCTTCTATAGGCGGTCGGAAACTACTTTTGTAGGTACTTTATGCAAAATTTCGCTCAACATTAAAAACTAGGTGTTGTTTGTTGTGTTGAGGCTATTATTTTTGTGTGTATATTTTCTCTTTCAAGAATATATGCGTGTGTATAGTTCGAAAAGTGATTTCGTAATTTGAACCAAAACAAAACAGATCCAAATGGATGATATTCCTAAAACAAAATCAAAACTTCATTAAGCTCTACCAAATACTAAATTCTTTGGTTGTTACTGCCGAAAACGCTGTTTAGTTCTTACAACCATAGAGTTAGGAATAGAGTAGACGTAGCGTGAGGCTGTTTTCTGGGCGAGGGGAGTGAAGCCAAGAGAAACGGAAGCGACGAGGAACTTCCACCACATTGACTGGCCCCATATTTAGATGTCCTCTATACCGAGTATTGCCTTCTCAGTGTTTTCTTATGGGAAGATAAAGTTATTAATGAGGAGCGTGCATGTCAGATGAAACGTTCAACATAGCTATCGTGGTTCGAAGCGACAGCTGTTTCGCAGAGGATTGACAATTGTAAAATGCTTGAAAATGTCTCAGTTGTGTTGTATTGTACATTGTAGTCACACGACAGGAAACGTCACTGGCAGACACACAATACTCGGTATAGAGGGACTCTAATGGGGCCACACAATATGGTTGTCACTGAACCGTAAATTTGACTTCATGTGACGCCATGAAAGCACTCTCTATTCTATTCGTTACTCTATGCTTGCAACCAAATATGTTGTATCTCTTAAAATATTGGTCTGTTTAACTAAATAATATGATACTGCTTACCAAAGAGGAAAAGTTTAATCAGTAGTAGGTGAAAGGACCCAAGTATCGTTCCTCGTTTGTTTTATCCGTGAAAACGACATTTTTTTTTTTCCTTCATGGAAATTAGAGATAGGAATAATTACGGATAAACAGAACACGTTCTTACGGCGAGGCGTCCAACTGACTCTTTCGATGGTTAGTGGAAGGATACAGCACTTAGCAGCTTAGATACTTAGAGGGACGAAATTGTGCGCGGGGACGAAATTCGGGTCCTTTCTCCTACCTATAAGTTTTTGCTCGATTCATAAAAAAGCAATTGACAATATTTTTTCGTGCTTGTAACCAAACTTTGATGATATATTGACTAAAACAATTTAGTTGTAAGCAAACCCATTTCAGGTCATTTTGAACAAACTTTTTCCTGTGTCTGAAGCACAATCTAACTTTATATAAAGTTAATAATGACTACTGGTATTTGATTTTTTTTCTACTTAAAAATAAGTAAACCAAATATTTAATAAGAACTGACCTCGAACTTTCGACAAGGATTCCAAATTAGTTCCTTCCAATAACATTTATCCTGAAAGAAGTAGTCATATGCCGCACTATCCATATAAAAAACATACAAACCTTCATTTCATTATTATTTTTTTTTTTAAAAAAAGAAGACAAAATTAATCATAATCATGTTTGAACATGTTAAACGATCAATAAGAAATGAATGTTCTTATATTTTTTCTTCCGAAATCAACAACACATTTAAAATGAATATCTATTTAAGTATATTTTCTTCTTTAGTATCTCAAGTTTCTTTCCACACACAAACATTAAAAAAAAAAGAAGAAAAAAAACTGATCATTATAGAAATAGATAAATGAACATACTTTTTTTTTTTTTTTTCAAAAACTAAAATCTCACGCGCCGACAAGAAAATCATCATCAGACAAAATAAATAAAATGGACCTCATAAATAAAAGGCAATATCAGTAGTTTGTTGAGGCAGGAAACAGATGTCGCTGGTGTCAAAACTCTTAGTTAACAGACTGTCTTTGTGACACCATAAACAGGAAATCTAATGAATAGAAGAGAAAAAAAGTAAATGAAAAAAAAACTAAAGATCTTGGAAAAGGTCAACACTAATAATTATAAAATACTATAAAACTTACATATGTATTCCTAGTGTACATATAAACATAGATAGAAGTACAATCACTTTATTTAGTTACAGACATAATGAACAATTGTATATTTGTCGTTAATAATCTTAAAAATAAAAGCAATTTAGCTGACCATCACGAGCAGTGTTTTGTGATGATAAAACAAGTCATATCTTATTTTTTTTAGCGAAATGAAGAAATTTATTTCTCTTCTTTTAATTTCACTCTGTCTGTCTGTCCGGTCTGTGACACAGGGTAGCGGTTTAACCAAAGTAATTAGAAACTGACTTCACATTTAGGTTGGGAGTAGTGTTTCTGCCAGATACCCATTGTTGGGGGTGTGTCACATCAGCAAATTATCGAACACACCCGCCAAGATTAATTTTTTTATGGTAAAAAATCGATACAAATCGAGCAAACTTCCATTTCCACCCTCCCAATTTTGACTTTATTACCCCAGAACTGAAAATGTTGGTAGAATCACAAAAAACATTGATTTAGTTGACCTTTTTTCTTTCTAATGTGTACAATCTTTTCTTATGGTAATATTGGGCTATTTGCACTCACAAGGCAACTGTTTTCAGTGAAAATTACTTGATGAGCGGTGGACACGATTGATACACTCCATCTCTCAGGAAACCTACCTTGTTTTTCAGCTCCTCTTGCATCTCAGCTAACATCTACTATAGTTACGGACAAGGAATTTCTACTGCTTTTCAACCTCTTCAAGTTTTCATATGTAAAGAGATACCATTGACCAAAGACTATGTAAAATAATCTTACAGACAAGTATATATATAAAAGAAAGCTCGTGCCATGTGGTCTTTGTGGTGGACAAACACCGCGTGCGTAGGTTTTCTCGGGGTTTTTCCGTTTCCTCCTACTTTCTTCATTCCACCAATTCTTCCATCATCATCCATACGACCTGAGTCCAAGTTGCCTAAAGGCCTTAAAATTAAATTTAAATTCGAAGTACAGTAATTGTTTTGTAGACAAAATCAAAGTGCTTGCGTATAGTAAGAAATGTTCCTTCAAGAACTATCCAAAAAATACATACTACAATATCAATGACGTAGGCCTAATATATCATAGAATCGTAAATTGAATTGTTAAACAAACAAACAAAAAAAAAAAAGCTATCCAAAGTGAAAACGACCTACCAGGTTAAAATAACGTTTTACATACCAAGGTCACTAAGTTGAAATCTAATGCTTCCCTTGACGTCATAGCCTCAATTTGGACAATGTTAAACAAATGAAAAGGATCTGCCCCATGTTTAGAGTTAAAGTTATAGTTTTCCTTCATCCTTTCATACTATGAGGAACCAACTGTACATGGCTCATCTCTGGCTTATAATGACTGACACCATGGAAGTATACAAAGAATAAAAGTATGAGGAGCGCTAATAAATAAATAAGATAATTGAAATATTTGAATGAGGAAATAATATCAGAAATATTCACGAAGAATCTTAAAATTTTATTTTCTTGAAGAGATTAATGAAATTTCCATAGTATAAAGAAAACTGGTTTCAGTTATAAAACAAAATCACTGTAATATTTTAGCTATAATTTCATAATTAAGTCATTGTTTTTCTACAACTCTACAAAATGGGCCCAGTTACTTCTTCAAGAATGCATCAACAATAGCAAAATATAGGAAAAGTCAAGTGTGTGTGTGTGTGTGTGTGTGTGTTTTTTTTTTTTTTTCAAAAATTTATGTGTTATTAAGCCAAACCAATTTCTAGAAGCTAAACTAAACATACCTCACTGTCATCAACTTTTTTTCTTTTTAACAAAAACTGGAAGCTGCATTTACTTTACGTAAATCGTGATTTAATTATTTGATCCAACTCAAGATTCATGTGATTTTTCGTATTTTCTACGCATTAAATAACTGATTTATTGTGATATAATTAGTAACGTGTGTTAATTTAATTGTAATACCACTAGTACTTATGTTTTAATAAGGCCACTTTACCCATTCGACAGCCATTTTAAAATTATGCCATATTTGAGATCAGCAACAGTTGGCCTACAGAATTTTGCACCTCATTATATGCTCTAATTAAAGTCAAACATAAAATAGTTTGATCAACTATAATTAAAAACTATTATTTTTCTGTCTATACAAATATTTTAAACAATAAATAATACCTACCTTCAAGTGTTATAGCAACAACGGTTTATTAAAGGCGTTGTGTTGAAGTTATTTAAACGTGGCACACGTAAGGGAAGAAAATGCCCCATGGACATTTTCCACTTCCTTCCCCTATATAAATATTATTTGGTTTATTTTAATAACATTTTTCTTACTGTAACAACACTTAGGCCTTATTTTAATAAAATGTCACTTAAGAGAATTTAATAGTGACAAAACAGTACCACACCACTGATGATAAACAGATAATCATTATCTGTTTTTGATTGTAGTGTCGTACTTCCTTACTAGCATTAAAGTATCTTGAATTTTAATGAATGAACCTGAAGAAAAAAAATATCATTGTTTGTATGGAAATATAAAAATATTTAATTCTTCTCACCAACGAGTATTGGTTTTAAACAAAATGCAAATAGACTAAGAGTACTTGGGGGGAAAGACGCGCTATGGGGCAAAATGCGCTACTCACTATGTGAGCTAACAACATAATGAAATAATAAACCTAATTGACTGTTAAAGCTCTCTGAAGGTTAGGTAGACCTTCACATCAGAGATTCCACCAGGATCTTCAGTTTGGGGGATGTAAAGTAAAAATTTTTAGGGTGTAAGTGAAATTTTGCAGTGTTTCTATCAATTTTTGGCCGTACAAATTTCAAAGTTGGGGGGGTGACACCCCCACAAGCTAGGGGATGGCAGACTCACTGCTTAACACATTACTGGGAATCTTAGCAAGGTGTTAATTCAATTAGGGTGGGAGGAAACAATCACTGTTTAATTGCTGCTCCAATGTTGTTCCTACAAATTCAAGCCTAGAGAGAGTTCAAACTTTGAGAGAAGATAATTCTCAACCATCGCAAGAGTTCAATTCGTACCGATTTTAAAAAATATTATTTTTTGTTCATTGTTGACATAATTTTATTGTTGTAGCGATTATTCAAAGTTTGAAACTCTCTAGGCTTCAATTTGTAGGAGCTGCGTTGCAATTTTGAACAACGTAACAAATGACTATCTATGTTTACAAAACTTGTCTACCATAGACCTAACTACTTTCCGTAGATACGTTATTAACAAGTGAAACAAAATTATTTATCTTTTAAGATATTTACTGTACTCCATGCGCGGAATAAAACTAAGGAGAACGGAATTCTCTCACACGTGCAACATTGGACACATGTGTGACGCATATTTTTCAACTTTATTTTTCTTTCAGTTAAAGGCATAATGACAACTTTACTATTAATGTTATAAATATTCTTGTTTGTATATTTTTTTTCACTATCAACATAACAATGCACGAAACCGGTGTTTAGTAAGAAAAAAAGTAAAAGAAAAAGCAAAGAAACTCGTCAATCGAAAAGGCAAGCTTATTTTTTTTTTTTTTTCAGTTTTTTTTTGACTGGCATGTCGTAAAAGAAAACGAAATAATGATTTATTTTATTTTCTTCAAAACTGTGTTTCGGTGAATAGATAACGAGGAAAGGTCAACTGTACTTATCTCTGGCGCGTTTTTTTTTACACTATATTTTTTTCTTTTACACAACTAGGCTACTATTATAATTACCACACGACAACAAAGGGAGAGAAAAAAAAATTAACAAAAATCAATTTTTTCCGATGTTTTCTGTTCTTTAAAAAATTATTCCACAATCATGATTTATGATTTTGGCTTATAATTACTGTTATTATGAGCAGTCCTACAAAAGTATGGTCATTTAATGAGGGTATCAGCTCTAGGATTAGTAGTCAGTAAAAAAAAAAAAAATAACGAATGTACCGTAAAACACTTGAAGGAGAAATTATATGCACATTCAAACTGTTGCGCAGTTTAATGTACACTGAAATCAATAGAAAAGGGATGATATGTTTTTTGAGCTCGAGACTTGCGCCATCTGGTAACCTCCATCTAATATTGTATTGGAAGAACACCATATGGAATGATAATTTAAAATTTATATCGAATATTATTGGTTCACTATCGTGATATTGTGTAACTTGTTAGATTTTAAAAATTGCACTTATCTGCCATCTTCTTTGAATGTAAGTATACATCATCATCACCTTGAGATTACGCTTTTTGTTTCGTATAATTTATTTCTACTATTACGTAAAATGCTTACAAAGAATTTGAACATATTTTGCTAAGAGCGTTGATCCATCCATTTTTGAACCAAAATTCTATTAAACATTATGAATTTTTGTATCTGAATTTTTCTTTTTTTTTTTGGGGGGGGGGGGTAGGGAAATTGGAGACGAGATGTAAGTTTAATATGATCACCGACGCAGATAAAAACTGAAAACATACCTTACATATCCTCAAATGGCATGCAACCCGAGAAGCAATACAATATGGCAAATTACAGATCATATAGGCGTTAGTAGCGAGATTAAAATTTCAAAATGAGGCCGCGGCAATCTTAGATCGTTGAAATTGTATTTCGTCCGGAAGAAGATTTGAGAGTCATAGAAAAAATAGAACCAATGGTGGTTTGCCATTGACTTTATTCGGATGGAGAAGAAGCTAAACCTTTTATGGTGAGTGACAAACATTAATCACTTCTCCATTACATTTCAAAGACTATCCTTGGAATATGATCCTACATTATTCTTTGGTACAAACAGGGGCGAACTGGCCTGGCCGGGAAATCCCGGGTGGGTCCCTGCAGGCCCTTTTGTCTTCGAAGCGTAATGTTACCTAATATAGAAGAACACTTAATCCACTTTTGCTATTACTTGTAGCGTTAGGGTTATACCGGTCTTCCAAAATTAGCAATGTTGACACACAATACTTATATCCAGTATAAAGGCAGTGCTGAAGTTATAATCTCAGAAGGCCTACTGTACGGCGCGCGGTAAAATATGTCAAGAGGGGAGAATGATAAGTGCGCAATGTTGTAATACAGTCACATTTTATGACATTATATTTACTTAATATTTTGTGTTTTGAATCCTGGTTAGTATTTTATAGGCCCATCCAAGTACTTTTGGGGGACTCACTACCTTGAAGGGCATTGAAGGCCCTTGAAAGGTGCATTTGGGACCCACGCGCCACAACGTTGACTACCACGAGGGCCCTTTCGTTACCAGTGGGTAGGTCCGTCGGTTACCACTCCGTCCTTGGGTACAAGAACTACTAATCTAAACCAAGCGGCCGTAACTCAGTTGGTTTCGCATTCCACAGGTCGTGGGTTCGATACCAGTGGTTGACAATCCTCTTTCATTTAGGCCCTGACCGACTCTTTTCCCGGATTGAGCTATAGTTGCCTAGAGGTCATTCATAAATTCGAATTTAAATCCCAACTACTAAACTTAAAGAAGTGGAAACGCTTGTAAAATTGTTGTTTTCGATTGAGTAAAGGATCCTCTCAAATTGTCAAGCGTTGTCATCAGCTTTATTCCAAACACTCTCAATGAAATCAAGAATAAATTAATAGAAATATAATTTGTGATGAAATCTTCACCTTTCTTTACATTCTTTTCTTTAGTTCACAATGGTTCGTGGTGTCCTCAAATCTTGCAACGTTAATTTATCTCATTTCCCGACGTCATACGATGATGAAATTTTGCATAGCGACGTAAGTCGGGTGACAATATATAATTCCATTGTTACATTCATATATTTCTATATATTTATATATTATAAAAGAATATTTCTTAATGTGGACTTCTTTATCCTAAAATAAATACTAGCCTGCAAGGATATTGGGTTTGACTAGTTGCACTTTAAGATTTCGGTCACAAAACATTAGCTTGAGAAAAAGTACTCGAACACCGAAATAACTAAAAAAAAAGATAATAAAAGTAGCTTTTTAAAGATATACTCTTCTTAAACAATTCGTACTTAAAAGTAAAAAAAAAAAATTGTTTATGCATGACTGGAAAGGAAAGCATGAGGCGCGCTTTCATATACACTTTATAAATTCTTCAATTGGCTCTCCGCATGCTTTTGTTTTTAGTCATGCATAAACAAAATTATTTTTTTACATTTTTAGTACAAATTGTTTAAGAAAATTATGTCTTTAAAAAAGCTTTTATTATTATTTATTTTATTATTAATCACATAATTCTTAAAAGTTGTAAATAGGTGGGAAAAAATGTTGTGCTTTTATGTGCATTTTTAGATAAAAGCATGTATTTTTAAAGTTCTTTAATAAAAAAAAAATTGTTTGTTCATAAAAACCAAACTGGAATAACATCTTTATAGGACGTGTCACAAATAATTTTTTTCCGAACAGTACAGTACAATACTAAACCGTCCTAAAAAATTATAGCCTTACACTGTCAGAATTTGCACTAAACAGAGCATTCACTGTCAATGTTTTCCCCTCTTGATTTTAACTTTGTTAGTACAATTCAACACTTACTAAAAAAAAATTTTAAAAAAATGCAAGTGATGAAACTAATCTTATATTAAGGAGCAAATAAGGGTAAAAGATGGAGACTAATGAACCCATTTTTCTTGGCTATTTAAGACAGTTTTTTTTTAAAAAAATGGTTGCTACTATTTCTTTTTCCTCTCTCTTTGAAAACTAACTTAAATATAACAATTAATTAATTTTAAAATTAATTCTGGTAGATCCGTATAAGTAGGTACGGCATGCGATCACTACATAAAAAAGTTTGGAAGTTAAAAATTAAATTAAAAAAATAAAACAATTTAGTCTACAATATACGTCCTGAAAAAAGGAAAATCTTACATTTTAGACAGTTTTTAATTAGAAGCTAGATCTAATTAATTTTTCATCTTTTCTTTTCCTGAGATTAGTTTGTGGTCCTGATTAATATGAATATAAAAAATGCCACAAATTAAAAAAAAAAAAAAGAAGATACCGAAAGCAAAAGGAAACACCTATTATGGCCTCTAACTGACTGCGAAAATTAGAATGGTAAAGTAGTGGCGGCAGCAGAGTGTTCTGGTGGGGAGGGGTGGGGGTTGAGGGTCACAAAAGCTTAATTAAGATAACATCTTTTTTCCCTGATTCGTTCAGGCACGAACTAGTAGTGCTGAAGACTGGGCGGAGATGGTCCTTTTCCTCTTTATCACTGACGAATCCTGGACTTTCCTAACTCTTTCTGCTGACAGTTTTAGCGTGATGTCTGTATAATCGGAATTAATGATTATTTTTCTGGCTATATATTTGGTGTGTCTGGTGGATGTGAGTTGTTCGTTTTTTTTTCATTTAGTATTTAGAAGACCCAGCATTTCTCGGTAAGGATAACTCGTTTTTTGTATCATAATAAGGTCTTTTGAAGTATTTTTTTTTATTCTTTTCTAAACACACAAAGCTTAATAATAGATGCAATACTGCTCTAGGATTTCACGGTTACAAAATG
>JAGDQP010004066.1:78181-88238 GCA_022664845.1 Lepisma saccharinum | reverse complement strand
CTTTATTACTGAGAACTTCTAAATACGTGTCAGCAATAACCGAAAGCTGTTTAAAAACAAGAATATCTTCAACAACACTATTTAATATATACCGGAAACCTTTGATTATCTTCCGCCTGCTTTGCGAATCAACACATCGATCAATCAGAAAAGTATTGATTCTCCGGAGATAATCGCTAGTCAAGGTAATCTGCATGATGATACACAGTACAATAAATGAATATGTTTCTTTTGTTAACAGAATATTAAATTTTAACTCAGCATTTTTTTTCTTTTCAACAGAACGGCCAATACACTCCAAAAGCATTGACGAACAATGACGTATTCAGCACTTTTGTTTTGCTTAGTACTACTTCTTCATAACGGAACAACGGAAATTGTTTTCAAGCAGTTTGGAATATCCATAGGAGAAATTGAGGCGCTGATCAACTATGAAAATACGGAATTTATTCCATACATATTACATGTTGATTTTACTTCAGTACATCTGACGAATACTACATGCACGGGTTATGAACAGTTGATTGAAATTTTACACAAGAGAGAACGGCAATTTGTGACT
The DNA here is from genome assembly GCA_022664845.1 of Lepisma saccharinum. NCBI lineage: Eukaryota > Metazoa > Arthropoda > Insecta > Zygentoma > Lepismatidae > Lepisma > Lepisma saccharinum. The sequence continues at coordinate 87,676 of JAGDQP010004066.1, read as the reverse complement.
AAAATCGCACAAATAATACCATGTGATTTCAATGCAGGTTGTGTCAAAAGGCAAAAGAGAATGATTTTTTCTTTATTAGCATCAATCACTAGCTTAGCCATGGGAGGATTCTCTCTTTATGAAACGCATTAGTTAAAACAAGCGGTAAATCAACTTCAGCAACAAAATCAATACCTTAACGAACAAATCCAGAAGATTAAAGAGAGCAACTATCAATTAACACACATTGTATCTAATATAACAGTAGCAGTTGAAAAAGTAATATCCCAAATGCATAATGAGATACTCCAGTTATTATGCACCCAGGCTAGTAATGAGCGATTTTTGATAAGATTACTAAATTTCCAAATTTTGGAACAACATTTTGATAACGTAATACAGAGTTTACTACAAAATTCGGTAAATGACATTTTAATCAAACCATCGTTAGCCAAAGAAATAATAGCAAATAACCCAATACTTAGAGATTCATTGGTATACGAAGATTTGGGAATCTTCTATCAGAGTTCAAAAAGCTTCCTCTTGTCATTTAATTCCAATCTTGCAAACTTGGATATTATAATTCAAACTCCGGTCATAAAGAAATCAAATTATAATATACTGTATAAAATTTTCAACAGCGGTTTTTTGTCAGAGACAACGCATCTTCGTATGGTCGTTCCAGAATTCGCAATAAAAACGGATTCAACAATTTTTGAAATCGACCCTTCTAAATGCCGACGGCATCAGATGTTTACATTATGTAAAATGCAGGAACTGGCTAAAACTCAAAAGACCGATTGTTTGTATGATTTGATATTTCAAAATATATCTCAAAATTGTCAAATTAAACCTGCCTTATCAACAAAAGAGGAATTTTATACGTACACAACCACCGGCCTCCACGTTGCGAGTAGAAAGCAAATTAAAATTATAAGTCAGCATAATCAAATATCTATCAAGAAGGAGGACAATTCATTTCATACGTATTACTTCAAATTTCAGGACTTTGATCGAGCCTGAACTTACCAACAAGACGTACTACAGATATGGAAGTTGAGTATATTACTTTTAATGAGACGTTATCTCTCAATTTTACTTTGAATTTACAGACTTTACAGAAGTCTATTACTTCTTTACATACATTAATGGCTAATGAGAAAAATAATTTACCGAACAAGTTTTCAGAATATCACCTACACGCTATCCTGCCATGGTCGACTATCGCTCTAGTCATTTTATTGTTAATTTTATTTTTAATTATTGCTATTACATTATACTGCACATATTATCGCTTACGAAAATCGCCAAATTAATACAAAACGCCTAAATTATATATTGTAGAAATAATGCCCATACTGGAAATTCTAGTTGTCCTTAGCATAAAGGCCTTAGTAATAGCAGTTATTATTGTTTATTCGTGGTTTAAAATTCAAAGGACTTTAAGGACCAATCATGCAAAACCCACGGGCAGTCTATCACTTGACATGATTCCAGACATTTATAGTGCTACCACTCATAACAGTGCAAACATTGAACACAAGTTCTCCCCAAAAATTATGGAACTGAATAGTGCAAGTTTACCGACTTCAATCAGTGATCTTGTCTATAAGTATTGAACAATTGGATACCCCTTACTACCCTGAGGATAATGACGTCCTAAAGACCGAATCTGCTTGGATTAGTAAGAACCTGATATCCAAACATCAATACTACGCAGTGTAATGATATAACCGACAGATGTTTAGTTTTTTTATATAGTGTTATACGTGAATAGTGTAAATTATGGAGATGGAACGTTCTACGACAGAAGAATTAGAAATATAGTTCCCCAGATAACTGTGTCCCTATATTTAACGGGGGAGGGGGAATGTAACGTTCCAAGTGCCGTGAAACGTGCTCAGCACGTGTCGCTCATAATCAAAATATAAACAAGATAGTAGTGTGTACTACGTGTGTGATACAAGTGTTACAACACAAACAATCAAGAGGAAACGTAAATAGCGCAGACGACAAATGGAGTTTCATCAAGAAGCCACCGATGGAGCTACCGACGATACGAAGGAGGAGTCAGCAGAGTCAGCAGACTCAGCAAATTTAGGTGTATAAAAGACCGACACACCAATATAAAGCATCACTTCCCTGGGTGATCACTTCTCTCCTCTTTCCTAGTATTCAGTTGCCTTGGACTGGTACTATCCTTAAGACCTGTACACTCAGTTGCTGTCGGACTGGTGTGCTTCCTAAAACCGCTCTCTCAGTTGCTGTCGGACTGGAGGGTTTCCTATCCTGCTCACTCTGTTGCTGTTGGGCAGATGGGCTGCCTAATTGAACCTGTGTTCAGTTGCTGCGGACTGACACAAAATCCGGTACTCAGTTGCTGTCGGACTGGTACCTTCCTTCCTGCACTCAGTTGCTGCGGACTGGTGCTATACCAAATCCTTCTCTCTTCTGCGAGGCCTACACCCAAGAAGAAGAAGCCAGAAAAGTTATATTATAACTTTTCATTTTGTATAATTACTTTGGTACGGGAGACTCTTTTTATTAATCTAAAGAACTTATATTATTTTATAATAAAACTGGTGATGTGCAAAACTCATACCCCGTGTATCTTTGTCTCTACCTATATTTCCACAAACAACAGGGTGTTCCTAAAGGAACATTACGATATCTTATTACCATAAATATCGTATTGAAATCCGTCAGATAATTGTGTCCATTCCTGTATTATCTTAGAACGTAGAGTTGCTTAAAGTTTTAACAAGTACACATTATTAATGTTAACAATCACTTAGACTGTATTTATTAGTGGCTGAATTATTGCTCACTTTGAAAGGCGTTACGTTTGATACGGACATGGCTATTTAACGAAGAAACATTTACTTAAGAATATATATTCACAATAGAATGCAAATGATTTTCGATTATAGTGCGCTCTGCCACATCTGTGAAACGATAGGAAAATATTTAAATTGTTCACCACCTATTAGTATCCTTTCATTCACTTTTGAAACACTTTTCTACCTTTCTTCTTTTGATTATCCTTCTGGAACTTGCTTTGAATATATAGAGTGTATAACAAAATTATATAAAAAATCTATATTTTGTCGTTTTGTTCACATATATTTAAAATAATACCAATACATAAATAAACACACCATAATGAATACAAAAAAAGGTTCGTTACCGATGTATCGTTCACTGAAATAAAATAGAGACAAGTGAAATGAAGTGCTACTATTTTAAGGAATATGTATTTCTCGTTTAATTGTAGTTAATTTCAATTGTTTTTTGTTCCATATCTGATGCTAATTCAATTTCTTCTGCTATTTTGTTGCATTCTTACATCAGCTTACAAAGCACGCTTACGTTCACAGTTGTTCATGTCAAGTTTGTGTTTAATACAATAAAGTTGAAGGTTATGTAACCGGGTCTCAGACACATTTCCCCTAAATATATAGTGTACTTTTCGCACAGTTAATAATAATAAGTTATGTTCATAAAATGTTTATATGCTTTGACCAGTGACACCTTTTCTGGGTGTAATAACAGAACCCAAAACATAATACAATATTAACAAGGTTTGAGATCCTTTATGGGCTTGCATATATCTCATTTTTAGACTACAAGAAAACATCAAACTTTGTCAGTTTCCTTTATCGCTGTACGTTTCCCTCTTATTTCTCTCGAATTACCATTCACTTTTTATGTTTTTTACTCAGGCTCATTGTCGATTAAATGTAAAAATATTTATTTCCTCTTCTGTGAATGGCAATGTCATATTACTTATATCAACAAATGCGTTCATCTCTTTTACGCCAACTTTGCCTTTCATAAAACTTCATATAGGTAGATGAAGGCAATTTGATCATTGGACCTGCTATCTTACATATAGCTAGTTATTTAATTTTCGTCAACGTAGTAGTGTTATTTCTATCATTCATTAGTTCATAATATCGAGTTAAGTCATCCTTACTGAAGAAAATAGCGCAGGGAGTAGTTAAGAAGAACAAATGGGTAATATTATGCAATACTGTAATGACTTATAAAATACTGCCTTGTATTTTACGTTCAAAGAGTAACATATCCCACGATTTCTAAAACTAATGGATATTGGTGATCGTAATTTATTTTGTGAATTGCGAGCTGTCAATAGGTGATAATACTGAGATAAATGTATGTATTTCCATTGGACGTGATTATAATACATTCAAGATATTAATCTAAATGCCATTATGATCAATGCTGTTCATTAACATTTAATCAGCAACATATTTTATCAGTATCATTTTGAATATAGCGCTGATAATTCCATTATTCAAAAACACACTTAAAGTCAATATTGAATTGCATTTTCAGCATATCTCTATAACTTAAAATGTTTCTATTACTAAATAATCTTCTAGTTAGTTACTATACTAAACTAAATGCTACATTATGCTTTACTAAATAGAAGTATTACAGTACCAAATTAAATACTATACTATACCCTACTAAATAAGTAAATTACTATACTACATACCGCAACTCCTTCTGAAATTCGCTTAACTTCCATATTGAATTTAACATATCCATCTGGTTTAAGAACGAATCCAGAATCCTGTTCCAAACTGAAACAAAAATTAAATTATCTAGAATATTAAGGATATAGAGCATTAGTCTGATCTATTAAAGAAGAAAATCCCATTCTGGAATAATACATTATTATTCAAATTCTGATTATTGTAAACCAACACCGACAAAACACTTCACAAAATTTATACCATGAAAATGCGAACAAATTGGAACCATTGAGGGTGTAGTAATGTATCCTTTCGGCAGTGCAGAGTGCTTCAAACGTGGGAAAGTACACTAGAATAGTTAGCAACATAATCTGGGCGGAATGGTACAGTCAAGGATTTGAGACCAGCTCTATCCACTGAATACTACGAAATCACGCGATAAGGGAGCAAATGGTTTCTCAAAGTGAATATATGATTCCTAGAAATTCTACGCGCTGTACATCTGTGTGCTATAATATTTTGTTTCGAATCCTTTAGATTTACTACATTTTTATCTTAAACAGTGTGAGTTATATTCTAGAACAGCCTCATAGTACAGAACGAAAAACGTACAGCCTCATAGAATATTTAAATCGAAATAAAAAGAAAAAGTTTAATTATTTAATTATTGCTCCGTGTATGTTCAAAAGTGAGTTCCTCTTGGTACTTTTACCTTACTTTTCAGGACACTGCATCTGATGCTTTAGAACCGAACCTCTAAAGCAAACTAAGACTTTCAAGCAGACAACTAATATTATAAGCCTATTTCTTAACTTTTCATAATGAAGAATATATGTTATAATTAATCCTTAATACCGCAAGGTGTGTCCAATGGACACATAGTGTTACTTTTTTTAAAGCTGTATATTTATTATTCTCTGAATTTTATTTTCCCTCTAGCTATGCTCCTAACTATTCAGTAATGTTATAATACCAAAGTAGTTTGATACTTCCTTTTGCTTTCTGGAGCATATGGCTCTAGTAAAACGTTTAGTGCGCTAATGCCGCAATATGTGTCCAATGGACACACATTTAAAATATATTAACAATTGCATTTAAATTTTTTGTAATTACTAATCATAAATCGTTTATCATTCCCCTCGTTCCTCCATACATTTTCATTCATTCATTCATTCTTTTTACATTTTTTTATATTTCACGTTTAGCAATACATCTGCTGGATGTAAATATTTCCTTGACAGAGGTAGCTGGCAATATTGTTATGCTCTTATATACATTCAGTTGTTTCCCCTAGCTATTGGCGGTGAAAGTTAATCCAGATCATTTATACAATGGAGAGCTCCTTTTTGTGTTTATGAGTAAACTGTTTACGTAAATATGTCAAAAAGAAAACTGAACTCGGCAGAAATCGAACAAATACTTCCAGCTGAAGAATTTGTCTGTGATGAAGCAGTTGAAAGTGACTCGAGTGAGACGGATCACGTGAGTGCTGCAAGTGAGGTCGAAGATCAAGAAAGTGCTTCGGACAGTGATAATGACATTCAAGTACCTTCTTGTTCAGGTGCAAATGAGTATATAAGTAAAAATCGTACTCGTTGGAAGAAGGACGCTCCAGCTGCTACCAAAATAAAAGCGCGACTGTGAGAAAAAATAAACCTTTTGTTCCTGAAGAACTGAAGCCAAACAAGACCAAAAGTGAACAACCATCTATTTTTGGGTTTACAAGTGATTTTACATTAGTATCATACTGTCCCAAAAGTCTGTTATCCTTTTGTCAAGTATGCACAACACTAACGATATTGTAGTTGAGAAAGAAAGCAAAACCGGAAATGATACTGTATTATAATGAATCAAAAGGAGGGGTTGATACTCTAGATCAATTAGTACACTGCTACTCACGCAAAAGAAAAAACAATCGATGGCCTTTGGCAATTTTTATGAATCTCTTGGATGCATTAGCTGTTGCCGCCTATGTTGTGTGGATGAACATCAGTCCTCAGCGGAACGTAAGAAAAACGAACTCGGGAAGCCATATGTGTCTCGTCGAGTTGGCAGAATCGTTGGTTCTCCCTCAAATTCATCGAAGAAGGAAATTAGGACTGCAGAGACCTATTCTAACAGCAATCGATGTAACAGGAGGTGTTCCAGTAGCCCAGTCAGATGTATCATCCACAGGTGTTGATACAAAGAAACCTACGCCCAAGAGAAGATGTTATATGTGCGACTCGAAGAAATGCAGAATGCAAGAACAAGTGTGTGATATTTGCAAAATGAATGTCTGCTCTGAGTATTCAAGTGTTATCAGTAAGTGCCTGCAATGTAATAAATGAAAGTCTGACAGAACATGTACAACAATTCGCATGTGATGTAACTGAATATATCCAAAACATATATATGAAAAAGCATTTGTGTGTTTAGTTTATCTAATGAATCCTGTGTGTCAGCTAGTACTAGGAGATGGAAACACTGAATATTTCATGTTTTCACAAGGATGGGTTATGTTTGCACATCAAAAGGTAACAGTGCCAATGACGTACCAAAACATATATATTCAAGAAAATACTTGTGTTCAGTTCTTCAAATAAGTCGTGTATATAAGATAGTATAATAGTTGGAAACACTGAATATTTAGCTTATACAAGAACGTAATGATATATATATTTGTACTGAATTGCATTTGTAAAAAGTTTAATGAACAAATTAAATAAAGAAATTACGTTTTACAAACGAAATGAGGTCAAAATTCGGTATGTGTCCACTGGACACACCTTGTGGTTTTGTGTAATTAAAATACCTTGCGGTATTAAGGGTTAACTAAGTAGGTTATCATATTTAATTTCGTAATCGAATATGTGAATCATTGTGTACGCCAACAAAAAAGATAAACTTACAATAAAAGGCAGACTACTAAAGAATAAATCAGGTATGCTAGATCGTAGCCTCTTGGACATGAAATCAATACGCAAAGACGTACGCCATGGCTCCCGACGAAATGTTAATTTGGACAATATTATATCTGTAAGTATTTTTATTTCATCCTAAAGCTTAACAACAAACAATATTCCGTTCTTCAAGTGAATGATTTGCAGTTTTGTATTTGTTTAGTTCAACACATGAATAAGACTAATTATGTCAATTTATTATCAACCAAAAGTATAATGTATAATAAGATTAGTACAAAGAACGTAAATACAAGAACGATCGATATGCAAAGTTCTCAATATGCTTTGCTGAACTTCCAGCTGGACACTTTCTTCGCCCGGTGTACATGTTTCATATCTCTCACTGTCTAAATGCTAAGTTTTTTCCTGGTACTTCTAATGATATTGTAGTAACTTGAAGTAGGTTCATTATAAATTTGTTGACAACACATACAAATATGACACAATTAGATCCTGGAGAATATAACGTTCATAACATGTTACTACGCGATACCAATTGCTATCGCCCGAAATCGTTCCTAAGAGTGTTGTGTAAACGTGCGCGTAGATTTCCTATTTTTTTTCTCAAGTGCTGAGCTTTGGATCTTAGCTGGAACGGAAGTCAGTCTGTCTTGAAAGTTCTATCACTTTTGTTACATATAAGTGACTTTATAAGTTACGCAGCGAGTATGCAACTTGATATTTATCGATATCATATAACGACATCGATAAACATGGTTCTACGATATCAATATTTGGAAATGGTTAAATCCGTTAAAAAAATTATAACATTTTTCAGCATCAGTCAATATTATTTTCCAATATTGATTAATCTCGGAAGATGCTCTCTGATATGGATCATTATCGATCTCCAATACCAATGGACATCGACATCAGATAATAAGACAATATCTGCAAAAAATAGCTATTCGTTATTGATTGATCTCGGATAACGACGACAATCAGTATCACAATCGTCTGTTATTGATAGCGGAACATATCGATGAACTGCTGTGAAAATTTGTTCCTTGTCTACGAAATGCATTGGAATAAATTTGAAATATTAATTTTTGAAATTGGGTGGAAACACTGACAACTGTGACGGCTGTGTCACCCTGTGTACTTATCTGCTTTCTCCCAGTACCTAAATACCATTGTTCTGCTGGTCCGTATAATGGAATGAAACAAATAAAAATACATACATTTTATTTCCTTTGCAACACTTATAACTGCGGAGCCTAGATAACTTCTGTGGTCTGCCAAAGTACCTAATGCATATGCACGCAAAATTTTGTGTAGATCAACAGGCACGTGCTGATTCGTACAAGTAAACACATTTGTACAATTTCAAGTTTAAATAGATTGGCAACACTCATAATTCAGGATCGCGGCAACTAATGAGCGGTCTGAGTTAAGTGAGCTTGCGTCAAACTGTGCGGAAGCAGTATAAGAATTGCGTTTAGAAAAAAAAAATCATTGGCAATACTGTGAACTCTGTGACCCGGAAACCTATGCGGTCGGAATGCTTGATAACTAGACATAAATTTTAAAAAAACATTAAAAAAACATTAAAAAAAACGTTAAAGTGTTCTTGAAATTCTATCAAGTACAAATGGTTGAGCGACTGGAGGAAGGCTCTTCGAAAAGAACTCGCATGAGAAATACCTAGGGCAAAAATGTTGATTCACTTTTAGACAAAGTTGGTTAGGAGGAGAGGCATGTGATTGTTTCATAACACATGTAGACGTAACAATAAACACTTAAATAACATATTCATGAAAACCATTTTGCAGGAATTGCTTGGCGACTGTACAAAATTTATGCTTGCAGAACTATCACAAGAAATGTATAGGAATAATAATCAAAAAAACATTTTTATTCAGATTGGTCAAGGGAAGAGGGACGCGAATACTTGATAACATTTCTAGGCATAAATACGTATATTTTACAACATCCATGGAAATTGGCCCAGTAGAAACTGATGGTGCGAGTGAGAAAAGTCTTTGCGAAAACAACTTTCGTAAGAAATGCATAGGAAGAAATATTTTGATTCAGTCTTATTCAAAGTTGGTAAGGAGGAAATGGATGAGAAT
>JAGDQP010004066.1:54888-77781 GCA_022664845.1 Lepisma saccharinum | reverse complement strand
AAAGTGAATCAACATTTTTGCCCATATATATATATATACAAAAAAAATTAAAAATATTCATGCACATCAGTCGAATAGAAATTATTTGGCTACTGGGCAAATGTTCTGCGAAACGAACTCTCGTAAGATTTAAATTTGCTGAGAAGAAAAAGAGATGCGAAATCGTCATAGCATATCTAACTATAAACAAGCATATTTTTTTATGTTGATGAAAATAAGTCTAATAGAACTTGCTTCCGACGCGACAAAAATTATGCGAAAATTACTCCCGTACGAGATACCCAGGGGCAGAATTTCCATTCTACTTTATACAAAGCTGATAAATAGAGATCGGTACAGCTAAAATAACTAGACGACTAGACAGATGTTTTATGAAACTATAATATAAATATAATTATCAAATACGTTTACGAAGATTTAAACCTAATATACTAATACAAACCTTGTTTGTTTGGAATTCGCAACCAGGCAGTTCTTATAATCTGTTTCTAAATATTGGAAATATTTACAACAGTCTGTTTCTTCTTCATCAAAGGCACAATTTCGGAAAATATTTTCACATTTTCTGGAAGAAAGCAACTTCTTGATCAAACACAAATAATTTGATATTCTAGACAATTAGGTATAGTGTATGTAGCAAGTTACATAAATATGTGTGTTTTCTATGTTAAAAAGAATCATAATATTGTATTCAATTTAGTAAAATTTCCCCCTAAATATAAAACTGCGTTACCATATTTTATACAAAGTAACCAAGAACGTTCTTGCCGTTGTGGAAGTCGCATGGGAATACCACTGATGCGGGAAATAGTGCCACAGGTGCAGGACAAACGATCCGGATTGAAGAGAGAATATAAATCGTAACCAAATCGGGCATTTTGCGTACTCACAGCAGTTATTACTGGCGAAGACAAATGGAGGTGTCGTTGTAGCTCGCTTGAGGTTGCATAATAAATTATGTTAAGGTAGACATAAACTTTTGGAGAAAAAAAACTGAGAACAAACTCACTCCCAGGCATTGATTCCAGATATTCAGGTCGAGAGGTATGCCCCTATCTAATGAACTCTACAGTGGGCGCCCAAATGCCCCGCACAAAGAGGACCTGAAAGTGGTTATAATGCAGTGTAGCAGCCAGGAGCTTGCCAATGACCAGTGTAGAGCCAAGGTTTCTGATGAAACATATCACCTGCACTGCCTATGGAAGGGGTATTGCTTGTTTAAGTGGGTACCCCATACATTGTTGGAAATCAACAAGGACCGACGAGTAGCAGCTCTTTAGTCATTGCTTTCCCAGCACTGTTACACGCTCATATTCAATCGAGTGCTCACCAATGACGAAAAGTAGGTCCTGTATGAAACTCCTAAGCGTTCCAGTCATTCATTATCGCCGAGGGACGGTGTGCCTCACGTCACAAGATTATCTCAACACCCATACAAAATCATGCTGTGTATTTGAAGGACTATTCGCCAAGTGAAAGAGCTGCTACAATGATCCCAGACCGTTACTGGGGAATATTACTAGCAGCAGTTCGAACATGTGCAACAGGCACTACAGCAAAAGGAGCCAGCATTGGTCATCCCAAGGATGCACTGTTCCTTGCCAACAATGCCAGATTACATGCGGCGCCTATGACCAAAGAGACCATACAACAAATTTGCTGTAGGACTGTGTGCTATCCACCGTATTCCCGAACTTTGATCCATCAGAATATTACATCCCCATTCTCAGCTTCGTGGGAAATCCTTTGTTAGTGTGGCATAGTTGCGCCAGCACATACACGTACTCTTTTATAGAGGCTGGCGTCTGCAACAGATAGATAAATATTTTTATCTGCAATATAGATGAAGTTAGAACTGGAATTATGCATGGCTTGCAAACGTACGAAATGTATTTTAGTCAGAACATAAAAATTCTCTAAAAGAGTTTTTCTTGATATATATAGCCAATAGACTTGTGATATAACTCCCCATAAACGTATGAAATCCAAATAAGATATCTGCTCTATCAATCCACAATTTCTTGAAGTAAGGTCTGTAGTTAAGTTGCACTTTCGTTCATTATTTTCCAGCGATAATGTAATTAATTTGGGGGTATCTGGTTACTGGTTGATTAAAAGGCAAAGAACTGATCTGATGAAAGCACTTGATCATTCTTGTCAATAGTTGTATATAGCATGTAGGATGATCAGTTTGTTTGTCTCTTTATGAGCATGTAGTAGTGAAATTGGAGTAGTTCTTTCGGTGCAAGATACGTACAGCATAATAAAATTCTTCAGTTGATTACTGCTATGATGTGTGCTAGTGTCATTTTATGTTACGATTTATATACTTTATTACTATTACAGATTTGAGCTGGCAACAAAGATCTAAGACAAGTTGATTTGTGCTTTTGTTTTCTGTGTCCAAAAGATATTGTCATTGTTATAGTTTGTGTCCGGATAATTCGCATATACGAGACGACATATGATTTTCTAATTCACGTTTGATATGGGATTTGATTGACCTAAAATTGTAATTAATGCAGTACAAGCTAATTATATACAAACATATTTTCCATGTTTTATACTGTGTATATATTGTACAATTTCAGGCATTTGGATATTTACCCTGATGCTACAGAACTTACGGTTTTGAATAGGTTTAATACATGGGTCATTCTATGCTGTACAATAAACCTAAATTAGGTTTAGGTACTGCATTATGTTATTTCATATGCTAAGTAAAATATTAATACTAAGCTACTGCTACACTTTAGATACCACCCTTGGATACTGCCTCGGTCAAACTTGGTTATGTATATTCTTAATTAAATGACATCAGTTGATTTCTTCATTATGACTCAACCTCACAATATTACAGCAAAAACGGCTCAGTTGGTATATTCTTAATTAAATCACATAAGTTGATTTCTTTACTATAACCCAACCCCATAATATTACACCAATTGCCATGTCTCAAGCTTTGGTTCAATAAAACTTTGATAAAGTATCATCATACGTACTTAATATTTTGGATGACAAAGATATCTTTAAAATTAAATTTTGTGCGTGAGATAGTTTTGGACTCTTTAATTAGCTATATTTGTCTTTAGCTATTTAAAGATGGTTGTGTGAACTGATCAAAGATGATTCTCACCTCTTCACAATCTCTTGCTAATGGGGTACCTGTTCTCAAACGCCAAAAACATTACAAAATGGCCTGCCTGCAATCTACAAGTACTGAACATTCCACAATGAGTACATTATTAATGTATTGAGCTTCTGCAACATTATATATCTGAGCACATAAGGACAAATTTGTATCGTCCTTCTTAATTGATCCTATCAACTGAAATAATTTAGCTTTGTAATACGGTAAAAGAAGCGGTTTGTCACTTGGAAAAGGTAATCGTAGTGACTTAATGAAATAAATATTTTCAGCGAAGTTGACGCAATCTTGGTACCGGGAAAGGACTACCAGTATGTCTCTCTTTAACATCTTTCTAGAACTTACGTTAAACTTCAAACTGAATGCTTCCTACTAACGAATTAGTATGTTCATATTTTATACTTTGAAAACTTATCTTCACAAGGTACTAGTCAGAACGCCCACTCGACATAACCCCCACTTGCGAAAACAGTCGGTCCGCTCACCGAAAAGGTAGGAATGCGAACCGAAACAACAAAACGTCCACATACAGAAACGACAAGGGGCCATTGTGAAAATGGGAACAGCGTTCACCAAAAGGATCAGAAATCACAAGTACAGAAACTGTGAGAGCCCCAACTTGTTAAAACGATCACACAGACTACCAAAACTGTCATAACGCCCACCAGTGGTAGCTATAGTTAGCCTAGACAGTTATTTTACTGAAGTGGTTATAACAGTAAGACTTATATCAAAATCAGAGCTAGACATTATGATCTTGACTTATCCAGGATGCATCTTAATTTTATCTTTGTTGATTCAAGGCAAAATCAATAAATAGGTTACCAACGGCTACATATTTAAATATGCATACAACACTTAATTGGCAAACATTTTTTTAAATTAATCGATAGTTACATTCAGACGTATCCCATCCACATGCGGACCAACGTCTTCATCGTTCGCGAATCATTTATGACTAAAGTGAGCTTCGAGCGGATGAAATAAGCGATACGCAAAATGTCTTCATACAGAAAACGAACTTCCTTTATGTTTCTTATTCAGAGGAAGACCTTTCACCTACAAAAATACACCACTTCCAGATGCTTCTCAAACGTATTCTCTTCCAAGACAGTATCAATTTTCACGCTGCCCTAACAGAGTCTCCATGATCGGGAGTCTTGCTCACGAATTCGGTGCAATGTATGGGTGTCTGCTCCGTGGATATATTTAAAACAAATACCCAGTTTTTCGTGTTATATCTCACCGCTCTAACCTTATTACATACTTTTTCTCGTAATATCATTAATAACACTACATGACACTCCAACACAAGTGTCGATATTAAACACAATTCACTCTTCCTCTTCACTTAATCAGTCGGTGATACACCATATTTTACAGTTAGCTCATGATAGTTGTAACCAGTTTGTGAAGTAAAGTTTGTAACCTTCTAGCATAAAAAAAACACTATCCTTTCTCACGTTTTATTTGACGAGATGTTCTATCGCAGGAAACAAACACTAAAGTCATAAGTTCAGCACTAGGTCTCCCTCTCAATTTCTGCACATGTTCTTAATCTTTCCTCCTTGCTACATTTTTTAACCTCAATCTTACTTTGTTAAATCTTTCGGAGCTATGCAGATTACAACAGAACATTTTATGGTATAACATTTCACTCATAGAAGAACATTTATTTCTCCATATTGAGTATGTAGTTACATACTTTCAAGAACTTTAAAAATAGTATTTGATTTTATTGATTATAAATTTAGCGAAGGTTCTGGACACATCCTCCCACTAATAAAATCCATAAAGTAAAGTGAAGAACTGGAATCGTTATCGCAGTTACAATTGAAACACATTTCACATCCATATAGATTGCAGAATTTATTAGTTACCACTACGTGTATATGGGAACAGTAAGAGCTAATAAATTTGTATCGCGACGGAAAAAAATAATACTTGGATAAAATTAATAAAAATGTTACTGAAACCAACAGCACGAAGTGACCGGATGATGGGGCAAACTATATAATGAAGTATACAGGAAAGATTACTCACTTGATCTTATGAAAAAATGACACCACGACAGCTAAGATACAAGGAGGAAAATTTCAATTTCATATCTGAGCCAAGGTATAACACTGTATCCCCAGCTGTTAAGAAAACATGTATTCTCTAGTATGCAGGGTAAATATCCTATTTTTCTTTCATAGATATCACGCTTTATATAAATCTCTAATTTCATTTTGTGAATTTGGCACATCCTCTACTTAAGAAGAAAAATCACCACAATGAGATCATTGAACCTCCTTGCTATTGGGACTAGCTAATTAGGCGGACAGGCAAGAAAACTCCATTTGTAGGAACAGAGTTGATACACAATAATTTGGGAATTGCATCATTAGTCAAACCTAATCTCAAGTTGCACAAAAAAATGGATGACAATTTGAACATTCGGAAACATGACAAATTGTCTCAGTACAGGAAAGGAGAACATGAAACACTGTTAATTAAAATAACACAAAATAAAGAGGGGCAATTAAGGACTTTCTGTCTTATAACAAGAGAGAAATAATGCTTAGGAAATAATCGACAAATAAAAAAAAAACACTAATCTGTTTTCACATTTGAAAAGGTTGATCTGGATATTCTTGAATACATCTCAGCTATTACTGAGTATTTCTATGAGGTGCAAAACTTTCCATGAAATTGGGGATCTACACCTAGATTATGTTGATTGTGAGGAATATCACGATGGAGGAAATACATAAACTATACAACACATGAAGGGAATGAAAGAAAGTGTGCTGTAGTTAAAGTGAAGACAGAGTAGCAAAAAGATAAAGCGGAACAAGGAAATAATAGAAAAGGAACTGAGTGTTCAAACAGAATACAGAAAAGAGCTACATAACTAAGATTAATTTGTTGATATATTTGTGCTGACAAAAACTTTTTTTCTTCCTTTAATACTATTTGAAGTCATGAAGCCCAACTTTGACACGGAAAATACTGTACAACTGGAAAGGGTCTTAAAAATGTACACATTTGATATTGTATATTATGTCCAATTTACATCTTGGTAAAATAAAAAATCTAATTACTACAGCAAATTATTTGTATCAGCACCTCGACTTCCAATGTTTATTGTCGTGTGTGTAAACCAGGATAATTGATGGCTGTTTATTTTAGCATTTCATTTTGCATAATAATAAGGGTCGCCTATTAGGATTGGATGATTGTTTATTACGTTGTGCGACACTCTTTATCATTTGAACGTCTCTGGAGGTCAATATGTTTAGTATTGCGCGACTACAAGTTTCAAGATGAATTTAGAAGGTTCACACTAGGAGATTACATGAAGTACCAGATAAGGTAGTATTGTATTGCGAACGACGTTATTTATATTTTTAAGTTTTATAAATAAGCTATTGTGTCTGTTATTTATATCACCTAGTCGATGTGACATTTTGATAAGTATATTACTTTGATGCAGAAATGTATTTTACCTGTTAATCATATTATTTTATCAATCATTTATTCTCCTTGAATAGAGAGACAATGTGTGATCTTCTTTATGACACGTTACTTGTGTAGTTTTTTAGATGCATTTTGTCTATTGGATGTGTTATTATTCGAGTTACGAACGGCATGTTTCTGTTTAGATATATAACTATGTTGATCAGAGCTAATGTTCAAGATAATGACTTATAGTAAAGTAAACACTAGTTTAGACTAATCTAAATGATTATAAAATTTTAAACTAAAACAATAATAATAATATCCAAGTTAACATGGAAGCTTTACTCTTTGAGAGCTAGTTTTGAACTAGAGCTACAACTAGTACTAGACACGAACTAGTGTCTTGCAGATTAGTCACTTATACAAAACTGGATCACGTTCTGAGCAAAAAATACAATATGATATTATTGTGTTTTTGTTTTGGAAGTTGAAACTAACAATGGCGCAATTTACAGAGGAAATTTGAAGAATAATTCCATACAGTGGAATTAATTTATTGAAAGAATAATGTTTGATCGATGAGAGTCAAAAAATAACGACTAACACAGGACAATAGTAATCATGCTAAATGTTAATGTTATGTGTTTGAAGTTAAATATGTTGAGGGGCAGTTTGGAATTGATACAGTTTAATTCTCTGAAAGAACGATATGCCAATGTAATAAGATGTTCAGGTTTAGATATAGAGGGGATTGGTTAGCTTATTCTTCTGGATATCGTCTGCCAGAGAAGTAGTGGGATTCTTCCATCTAGGTGAAAGTGAAATGCAAGGGTTCACGATTGCAAGTTTGAAGAAAAATATAGGAGATGTAGAAAGAATTAAACATTTTATTAAGATAAAGTTTAGGTATTTATTTTATATTTGCAACCAAAGAAACCTTATTAATTATGTTAGAATTTCCAAATAAGTTATTGTCAGTTACATTTATCGTTTCCAAGCTGTGACATTTTGAAATGTATTGGTGTACCATCATATATTTCATTTCAGTTAAGTTTCAATGTTAGTACTAATCATATTTTTATTTCATTGTGTAGTAGTTTAGATAACTAGCAATAAAGTGTGGCAATACGTGATTTAAGAAACTAGTTAATTAGAAGTTTATAGCATGAATTGTTAGGTTTAGTTTAGTCACAACTCAATTTGCCATAACATGATCGACAGTAATGAATCACAGGAAGCAATGCAAGAGAAAAATTATTATTAGTTCGACACGAACTCACTTTCAGTTATTCATAGAAATAAAATATTAGCGACCACCACCTTAGGTAACTGGGAAACAGCAATGGGAGAAGGCGAAATAGGAAATAAATAGATAATGAAACCGAATACCAATATCAATATTCGAACACGTTTCAAGAGCATAATTTCATGAAAATGTGGGCACCTGAATCAAAGCCGAAAACGAATGCATTGGGAACATTACACTTCAAGTTTTCTTCAAGAATCGACCTCCGATAGCCAATTATTAATATTATTTCATGGACGTGCATGTTTAATTTCTGATGTTATAATTAAGTACTTAATCTATTCTGGGAACTAATCTTCTCCAAAACTTCCAGCCCGAAATTGGATCACCCGATTTCATAATCTTCCTGGCAATACATCCAAAATAAAGCTTATTCTCTAATCCATCACTTTCCAGTAATGCCCAGATTTAGTCCATTATTACTTCAATCTACTCCTTTTTCACTTCAGTATTACTCCAGTATTACCTGAGTTCTACTCCTGAATACTTCGCGTACATATCTGAAAATGCATCGGTCTTCCTTAGATTCGATTTTAGTGACTGATATGAACTCCAAGTTAATAGATTACAAATGTTTAGTTTTGACTTCTTTTGGTCTTAGCAAAATTTGCGCATTACCAGTAACATGTAGTTACTCAATCAGTGCATTGGAGCCCCTTATTTAATTAAAAGTCACTATGTACATTCGTTACATCCGCAGATTTAGAACATCTAATAAATTGAGCTGTTGTGTTGAATATTACAGCAGTAATAACCACCGGGCTTTATGTAAAATGTATTCGCACTTTTAGTGATTTTATTGAATATATGTTGGTTTGACTAACTTTGATTTACTCGCCATCGTTGCGCAACATATTTTCCCAGCGTAGGTGAGCTTGCTTTACTCGTATACTTCTTCGCTTTGGAATATCTAAGTTAAGGGAATTCTAAACTATAGTAATTCTAGCACGCCTTGGAGTTAAGATATGCTGGTGTTGTTAGGTTACAATTTAATACCTATTAAGCTGTCAGATAGTGAAGGCGAAGTTTGAGATTTACAGCATTATAAAAAAATATATCAAATGATCTTCTTTACCGCAGATTTTATCATCTTCCGTGTTAGTATGACGGCTTGGGCTGTTCGTGTCCAAATTCTAGGTTGCACCGTTTTTTTTTTTTTGGTTTGCTCTGCTAGAAGTTACGCCGCGGCTTATATTCTCCCTTCCACCTGACCTCGAAGTTTTCTTTTTACTGGCGGAGTTCTTACATGCTTAACAATATATTTATTCGATTTATAAATGATATTTAGGTGTTGGTCACCTCAGTTTTAACAATAATTTATATACTTTGTATTAAGCGGCGATGTGGGACCTCTTATGAGACATATTACATGTATTTTCCATTTGCATATTGACTGAACAATGTCTCAGGTAGTATTTTTCTGGATATGAATGTAGCGCGTGTGTTTACACATATTATTGTATTGATCAAATATAATGTTCAGATGATGGCTTATACTAAAATAAACCTTAGTTTGGATTAATCCAACTGTTTACAAAATTTGAAACTAAGGTTTACAAAATTTGAGAGTTCATAAGCTAATATGAATTTTCAACTGTAGGAGTTAGATTTGGTTTTAGTAATTTGTACAGTAACTAAACAAAACATACAAATCCCTTGAAGATTAGCAACGTCCACTCTCTAGGACACATTGAGAGCAAATAATTTAATTACTTATTTATATTATTGTGGTTAACATGTATATTACGACTATATGTCATTTCAATGGCATAAGGATTAGTTCAATGTTATTTCTTCAGGCAATGGTAAGTTTCTCCAAGTGTCTTCAATGTGTACAGATAGTGATTTCACCATTGTTTATCCGATTTATAACACATGATCAGCAATCATCTATGCTTCCCCGTGAATCAAATACGGTAAGAAAACCTAAATAAACCAAAGGTTAAATTATATGAATTACGTTTGAGCTCATAGTTAAGCTGTAGTTAGCAGCCTAATCTATTAACAATATTTACGCACACAATATATTTTTATTACTGGTAGGAACAATTCTCGGCGCTATTAGGAAGTCTGCATAGCTGTTTATAGAACATTAAAAAAAACTTTCAATCTGAAAGTTTACAAATTTTGTACAGGAATATTAATAGTCTATTCCGAAAATTAAGTTTCCTCATAATTTGAAACAACTCTAACTCTCACAACTTTGTTGTGGACAGCTATTGGGCGATATGTTTTAGCTTTGTCTACCAGAGTATTTAATTTTCGGCAAAAAAAAAAAAAAAAAAAAAAACATTACCAAAATGTCCAGAGAAAATATCATCTAACTTCAATGCAGTCATTATTTATGCTATACTTAACGACTAATATTCAGATATACTTTAAAGTTCAGCGTTTCTAGGTGCAAAGAAGTTTTAAAGTTATTCTGTGGATATTACACATAGTTCTCTTTCCTTGCAAATGTCATAGTGAGGAAGACATGCGTAAAATGCATCCTCCAAAAGTGTTGACAGAGTTCAAGCTAATATTTAAAAAATCGCAATACACCACTAATACTCGTGCAAAAAGCTTTTAATCATTCAGATCGAGAAAGTATTTCTGTTATTCGATGAACAGTCATTCAGACTACCTAATAGCAGCGAGAAATGATTCCAAACTGTTGAGTAAATATGTTTCACGCGGAAACATATAAATCTGGTAAAACTATCCGAAAAGGCAACATTGTTTACATCCGTACCCAATTGTGATTGCTTTTTCTGTTTCTTAATGTCATTAGAAAATTTCCAATATACAGCGTTATATTTATTACCAGAGCTATGTCTCCATAGTTTAACCATTGCAAGAACCACGCCCCAGTTTAATACTTACGTACTGCAAAAAGTGCTTTAGCGTATTTTTTGGGACACTCGGTATAAGGCAGCTACTTATGAGATTTGTAACATGTCAAATTGATTTGTGGCAGCTCCAGAAAATATTATGCACGGAATTGACTGACCGATAGTAATGCCAACGGGAAACAAAAAACGGGAAAACTAACCAAAAGTGCCTCAACGTATGAAATGGCAATGCGGTGATAGATAAAAAGTAGCACAATAGTGGAAGGTATGAAAGAAGTATAAAAGAAGTAAGCATGTTTATATTTGAGATGCTTGTAAAGCGTCGAGGAAAGAGACGAATTAATTTGTTTCATATACGGTTGGCAATAGTGTTCGGACAAGTTTGTCAACTCTAAGTGGACTCGTTATTTTTTTATCTGAATATATAGTTTGTATGTGAGTTATAAACTAACATCTAATTTTTGGAGTATCTATAATATATTGGAGATAATGTAAGTATAAATACAAAAAGGCATTTCTGACATAATATAGTTTACTATGAGCGTGAAAAATAAAAATATATTATAAATAAGCATGGAAATATAGTTCAAGCATTAAGAATGGTTAATTTTCATTCTACACTCTGCATTGCATTATTGCGATAATTATTTCTGCTTAATGAGTACAGTGTTTGTCAGTGTTATGTTAAAAAATATTTTACTCTGAAAAATGTATAATGTTCAATACATATAAAATTGTTCCATAAAACTTATAATTATAACTGTTTTGTATTTACTCTAAAGCTTCACCTATGGACAAGAAATCTTAGGCGAGTTCTTAGAGCGTTGTCTTTGGTTTCTGGAGGTTCTGTTTTTGATCCCAGCGATCGACAATAGATCCTGACAGATGTTTTAACATGGTACCGTCCCCACTCACACCAGGCGAACTTCGGGTAATTTCCTTCAAATTAGGCCCTGCCTATTCCTTTCCCGCACATTTTTCATTGCTTCAATGATATATGCGTAAAATCCGTGAATCAAATTAAATTCAACATCCATATATTATACAACATGTTACATGTTTGACTATAGCCAAGTAGGTCACTGGAAGAACGACTTAATCCGAGTTAAGTCGTTTTTCCGTTTTGTGGCCTACTAGGTTTATTAGTCTTCCACGTATAAGACTTTATGAATACTAGCTTATTTCATTGCTTATTGGTGTAGGGTCCAGAGGGGTTTTACCCCTTACCCTCACCTCTACGGTATCATGAATCGAAAAACTACGATAGTCGTTGCTAATAAATTGTAGACAGGTTTTCATATTTGCCCTCTTGAAGGTAGTCAACAAACTGCAGTGTTGTGTGGGCTGCTTTTCCTATAGGGATATATATCACAATCATGGTTTATTAATTGATTGAGCCAACACCGCATTCTCCCATTTTGGAGGTATCAACTATTTAATGCGGTAAATTATCTTTTTATTTCCTAAGGAATACTTATAACCATTTCATTAGAATTAATCAACGGATGTAGAATTGTATAGCGTTCAAACAAATCATCACACTAACACCCTTACCACCTGATTTTTAATGTTATAGTGCAAACATATAACAGTATACTGAAGTGGGTAAAACAAACAAACGCTGGCACACAAACTATCTTCCGCAAATTGCTATCAATTCACAGCTGTGTACATTAGAAGGGGGCCGAAAAAAACTAAAGTTTTCAGATTTCAAGTGGAATACCACGGAAATTTGATACTCATTAAAATAATTCGACCGGTAAAACTTTTTTTGGTATTGGGTAATATTTGATCCTTGAGCACTGTGTCAACATTTTGTAATGTTGAAATTTTTGGCCAATTTCATTATTTAAGTTGAATACTTACTATACTAGGTCTTTGTGGGGAGGGTAGGATAAAATGCACATTTACTCCCAAAATGCGTTTTCGCCGCATCACCTACAAAATAGTTATGTATATCTATTAAGTACATAATACGACTTGCTGTATTGCAAGACATGCGTTCCGTAAGCATTAAAATCATTTATAGGCTCTTCGTAGAAGATTTTACACTTTAATTGTGAGCTCTTCGTCTATTTAGTTGCTATAATGTGACTTTGAACTCGCCACGTGAAGGAGGCTTAACCTCGAGTTCCACCATCGTCCATCTCAGTTAACCAACCAAAGGCTATATATCTAAAGTGAAGTTTCTGTTTTTGAAGTTGATTGTGTTTGAAAGTAAATTCTTCCTTGTCTTGAAGTCTTGAAGGACGCTAGATACAACAGCACAAAGTAAATTGTATTTGACACAACATAACGGTCACAAGTCATTGCCACTGATTTAAGTTTTAACATCATCTGCGACGTGGACGATGATTTGGGTGCAAAGGGACCAAACCCTACATCCGCAGCCAAATCCTCTCTAACAGAAAGTTTGCTATCCATTGTTTAAATATTTTTATTATTGAAAGCAGAGCATTCCGCTCATTCACACACATTTCACGTTTGTTGAGATTCGTCTAAAATGAGTCTTCTTTTCATTTAAGTCAAATGATCCAATTTTTGCCGAATTTCTTACAATTTGGACGTACATAAGATTAATTTCCAACTGTGGAGTTCTTCTTTATTTTGACGGGCACATATACCAATTACGGTGCATTTACAACTATCAATCATCTTTTCAGACTCACAGACAGTTATAGGTCATTGGACAATTACAAGCGGAAATGTGAACCAGTCAGGTAGATTCTTCCTTAAATTTCCTGAGTTTTTATTCTGGAAAGCAAGGTTTTTTAATTACCTATTGTATTTTATATTTCAGTATGGGCCATTTCAAGCTTTGATCACTTGCTCTATTCTCTTCTCTACAACGGTTGGAATGTTTGCTTGGTCATATACTTCTTTCACCTTCTTTACCACGTCATTTTACAACAGTAAAAATAACTTTTGGGTAGCCTGATTTTTGCGCAAGTTTCATCCTTTCTTAGAATTTGAATTAATCACAGTAACTCTTCCACGTAAGGAGAGAGTTGAGATGAAGGCAGGCCTTGATGATTGCCAAATCTAGGGCAAATAAGTTCCGTTGTTTTTATATGCTTCGCAGGTCGGTCATCCACAGCCGGAACAATGCATTACAACAAGAAAATGAAGGTATGATGTATAGCAATGGTTCCCTTTATAAAACTCTTCAACTACTCATGCAAACACAAAACAAAATTAAAGTCAATGCGCTAAATTATTAACACTTTTTTCCTTGCTGACAGTTCGGCTAAACACAAGCAATGCATCGTTGCCGCACTTACATTGCTGTTTGATATATCGTCACATATCGTAAAAATGAATTTATTAGAGCGGAGAACAGAGCAAATATTCGGAGTTGGGGGAGGGGGAGCATTGCGGCAGTTGCCATGAGAGATATGTTTGAACATATTGAGTGAAACTTCTGAACTATTCTATGCAATACATCAAGTCGTATTACGTACTTATTAGGTATATATGCATCTTACAGATAATGCGGCAAAATCACATTCTGGGGCAAATGTGCCCTTTCTCTCTCCCCTCCTCAACTAGACTTATTATCTCATGACCTTGTTTATGATTTAATCACGATTAGAAAACATTTTTCAAACAGATAACTTTATAATAAGCATTCAATTTAATTTTTTAAAGGATGTAAAATAAGAATTTCAAAAAAAAAATCAAAATTTTAATAAATTGGCTGCGATGCACATATGTCAAATATTATCCAATTTCATTTTTTTCACAGTCGACTTATTTTTATGAGTACCAACTGATCCGCACTATTCCATCTCGAATGGAAAACTCGTTTTTTTTCTGCCCACTCTATTGTAAATACTTTGAACGATGTGAAAGGCTGTGCAGAAGTTCAAAGTTATTGGCTCAATGCTGATCTTCGCTGTTTTAGTGAATAGGGACCGTCATCTAGTTGCTTTCCTAGGATGTCGAGAAATACTCAATACAGATACCAGTTTGGTGGGGATATAAATCATTTCTTGCAGAAGTTTTGAAAATTCAATTCGCAATTTATTTTGGTGGCACTGACAACTGGAGTACATTGAGGGGTAGTGCTCTCTCCCGCCGTGTTTGTATTGTGTCGCAGAATAATCTTGCAAACTTTGGTGTAGATCTGTTAAACAATATAGACAACCTGAGCCTTAAATCCCTAACACCATAAATAAAAACTCAATTCGTTAAGCAATATAGAAGCTAATTTGTAAGGCTGAAATGCTGAAAGCTGGAGGTGCTTTGGGATCTGTAAATCCGGAAAGTAGTTTTCAGGGGATGCCCAAAATATTAGTTTCAAGTTTGGTGCTAAGAAATCATCCAAAAATTATTCTACGGGAAAATACCTTTGTTATTAATCATTATATTATAATTACATGAAGGATAATTCCCTGCGATTCATGAAATACCTATCTAGGGATACTGCACATAGTTTCATATTATGTCGAAACGTCTAGAAGCACAATACATCTTTTAATATTATATTTAGTCCTTTCGAATACGTTTTCTTTTTCTGAGAACTGCGTTTTTCGTTTTAAGCCGTTCTCAGAATGGTGAACTTCTCAATCGTAACAACAGACAGAATTCAATAATATATAACAAATAACTGTTGAAGTGAACCTATTTTGGAAAAGCGTAATTTTAAAAAAATGTGTTTTGCCAAACACGTGAGAAAAGCAGGATGAATTCGCGAAAATAAAGAACGGTGGAATTAAATTTACAGCAATATCATTTAGTAGCTGTTTATATAAGTGAATGTAAGAACCGTGTCAAAGCTTTGCTTGCAGTTACACATTTTAAAGTTGTCAATTTTGCGTCGGATTGCTGCTCCGTATTCCGAGATTATATTCGTAACCATGAAGCCCATTGCCATAATGTGACAAGTCCGGATGATTTGTCCGGTTGTCGACAGATTGAAGCAAATGCGTATAGAACTTCAACACTTTCGAACTTCAATTTAGCCTCCTCGTCAGAATTATATCGTATGCTACTCACGAGACATGGTGGTACGGTGCGTCAGATGGCAAAACGAATTCTTTTTGATAGTATGCGTAATGTGTAGAGTTTTGTTCGTACTTTTATTTTGGGGTCAGTCCATAATCGAGCTCACGTATCGAGTGGTCGGGAATAACTTTGCAGGTGATGATTTTAACTTCCTTCTTCAAAATATCTTAATCTTTTTGTTTATACCAATTGTGTTTCTTTAGCATTTCGAACATTATACACAAGTGGGGAAATCAGTTAAGTAAAGTTAATTTCCTTTTTGTATACGCATCTTGAAACTGTTAAATAATTCAGGAAAATACGTTAGAAAATGATAGGGTAGATTTGGTGATTAAATGCTATCGAAGCACTATACATAAGATATAGTGCTTATGTAATATAATACAAAGAATTCTAATTGCCTTCGTTGATATTTTTAGCAATTATTTACGACAGTAGCCGTATCATCGAAAATCAATAAGCTGACAAAGACGCATGCATAGCTATATAATAACAGGAGAAAACAAAGTGCAAAATGCGTTTCGGAAGAACCTCTTGTTAACAAAAAGCAATATCAAAAGGGAGAAAATATGGTTAGTGCAAATTTTGTGGTGTTCTTTGCGCAAATTATATTTTAGATTTCACAGTCTTCAAGGTTTGAATATATTTGGTGAATCAATCGCGTTTTCCAAATTCGCACAACTCAGCGAATGTCGCAGTTCTACTCTAACATAATACCTATATTATCCGTTTATCTTTTCGCTTTGCTCACAGGTCAGGTCCAATTTAGTGATCCCCAATTTAAAAATAATATTACGTTGTTTGTGCACGTTTTTGAACGGATTTAAAACATTGTGAAAGAAATTTAATCTTTGTGCACAATTAGAAAAAGAAACAACCAAGTTCATTATTCAGGGGACTAGAGTTTTAATTTATTTTAAGAGCTTTAATCAACTACTAAGGTCGTATGGATAATGATGGTATACATTGGTAGATGAAAGTGAGGGGAAACAGGAACACCCCAGAAGACACATGGACATGGTATTTGTAGAGCAAAAAGTACAAAAGGTATGATCAAGAATCGATGCAATGTCCCTAGCACCAGAGATGAGAGCTCTACCAAATGAACCACCGTGGCCTTATTAGGGGTCAAGAGAAATGAAAAGTCCAAATTATTAGATTTTTGTATTGGCAAGAGTTTGCGTATAATTCGTACACATTTGTGCACGCATTTCCATCGTTTATGCAAACAAAATGTGTGAAATATTAGCAATTCAAAATTGCGGTTACCAATTCTTCAGTCGCACTCAGAATTCTGTAAAAATAAAAAAATAGCAATCGTTTATGTATCCTTTGTGCACAATAAGAAACCGAGAAAAATAATTGCTTAACTAGGGAACCTGGAGAAATGAAGAATAAAAGTACTCGGATCAGACATTTTGAACATGCAATCATTTGTGCATTTTGTGCACGCATGTACAGTCACAATAATACATGGAGCTTCGAACTGAAAAATATACTAGCATTTTTCTCCATGAGAAATACTTGCACAACTAACATGAAGGTAAAAAAAAAATCTTCAGTTCAGTTCTATCAGTTCGTCTCATATCATAACTTAAATCAAAAAGTTCACAGTGAAAATGACTGCCCGTGAGTCGTCTCAAATAATGTAAATGCATGATACTTGATGTTTAAAATGTTTTCGTGCAATGTTTTTAGTTTGGTACGAAGACCACATGTATTTTGTATGTACACTCTTAAGTATGTTTGCCTTCCAGAGGATGCACTTTCAGTTGGGTAAAAGAATCAGTTCCCTCATAACTTTACAATAACTACGTCTTCTTGCCTGATAATTGAAGTCTCAACTACCCTTCTTCAGGACATGTGACCTGAATTTACAGGCAATGGAAGCTCTGGTGACCACTCCTGCATTGGGGAGGGTATGCTGTTCATTGCAAGTAAATTTGTTTTCTTGTCTGAATAATCTGTCTTTTTCTTTCAGTACCATTTTCACTTGTCTTGTTCTCTTGGTTACGGATGATCGCAAATCCTGAAGGAAGTGGTAGTTGAGTTGAGATTGCTTCTGAATTTCCTGGAGACACTTGTATATGTGATGGATTTGTCCCGTTAATCGGGGGGTGACAAGATGAGAGGGTCGGGCGGGAATGAAATGATGAGTCCACGTTTCCTACTTGCAAGTACTATGCCATAATTGATTCAGGTTTCAAGGAATTAGCTTCTGTTTTTGCTATTTTCATTTCACTCCTTTCATTCTGCATAGGTTTTTCATAAAGTTCACAATAGAAATTTCCTTGTAACTCGAACAAAGAAAACCATTTCCCATTCGTATACAAATATTTATATCGAAGGTGCTCGAAATTACTTCACCTTCTGGCTTATAGTAGATAAGGTTGTAGTTTCATACGCTCATTGTGGACTGTATGTGAGAAGTCTTCGGTAAATATTCTTGCCCTTAGTAGTTTGCTTTTATTTTTGAAAATTGCCCCTTTAATTTTATATGATTAGTTTTATATGACAAGGAAGATTATATGATTGGACACACACGACCATTATATTTTCTAAATGTTCGATGACAGCGCTGAATGCATTGGTCACTTAATAATATCCCCATACTATCACTCATAATTTGCTTATTATTTTCTTAAACACGATCACAAGTTTCGCTTTGCTCTTCCGAAATACCATGTATCACAAGGTTCTTACGACTTGACCAATTTTAAGGGTCATCAATCCTACTTTCCAGATAACGTGTGTGATATTGAAGTCTATTTACGTCGTCAAGTCCACTTTCCATATTCTGACTTTACTTTACTTTATTTTTTATATCGGCCAGTCTGGTAACTTTCAACTTCGGCCCGTCACGGTTCGCCCTCAGCTGTTAAAATCTCCTCTAAAGAGCCTACCGTAACTCGAACCCGGGAACTTGGATCTGATGGCTTATTGCCTTAGATCGCTCAGCCACAAGGCTGGCTTCCATATTCTGAAATCTTCCCATTACGTTATTAAATGAATCTTTCACTTGTTTCACTTCAGAAACAACTTGGTCGTTAGAAGCACGAACAATGTTCTCAATAGTCATTCTTTCAGATATTTCAATCTTTGTAGTGTTGGCAGGCTCAGGATTTTCTTCCACCGATCCGATTATTAACCACGAAACTATAGCAAAGCCGTACGCCAAGTACGTTTTGGACATTTTAATCTTCATTTTATCATTTGTGGTGGCAGTTGCTTTCGCCCCACCACACATGACAGCATATACCTAGTCACACTTCACTGCTTTTCAGAGGTCGTGAGAAACACACCTATCTACTTCCACACTAACTCAACCTTGGTGAAATACTATTTAATGAGAAGATATGAGTACTCCGCCTAAATACAGCAAGTGTTGTATGTGTCTGTGACGGTAACATCGTTGTCATTGCTGTAGCTGTTTCTCATTTTGTGAAGACTGTCATAAGTGCAGTTGATTATTTCTTCCATTGTCACATCCGTAAAAATAACTTTCAAGCTTCATGAACAGTTTTGACGTTTTTCATACCTTCATTCCTTACACCAGGTGGGTGAAGTATAATATTTATTAGACTTCTACGTGTAGCTTGTCGTGGTAGGTGAGCATTCCACACAGTCAATTTATCCATTCCCAATAATGTACACCGTAACTAGGAGCATTATCATCACTCTCATCGGTCAACTTCTTACTATGGTTGTCATGTGCTGTATTTGTCTTTACCTGCGTCAAAATCAGCAGAACCATCACGTTCTGACAGCATGTTATTGCAAATATCATTGTCCTTATCTTCGTCCATTAACCATTGTCTTATCTGGGCGTCTCCGAATCCATTTCAGCTCGAAATCACATCAACGTACTGCCAGAGGATAGAAAAAATACCACCGGAAACGGTCAGATTTTAGCGGTTCGCTCACAAACGGAATTAACCTATAGCTGTTATGGTTCTGATTCACATTGCGCATATGAATGGTCGCTGATAATTTTCCTGACCACGCTTAACTTTCGAATCTGTAGCTAGGCGGCACCGTAGGTCAATGATCAAATTTACGTAAATATAGAAACGATTTAAAATCTAATTTGAGCACTGTGATGACAACCGACAATGCCGGATTATATACTTCCTTACGATTGAACAATGTTTGTTTTAGGAGTGACCAGGATCGGAGATGATACCCCCAGAACTCGAAAAATACAACGCTGAAATTTCCAGTTTATTATAATTTCCACACCGGGTCAATCGATTTACCAGGTCATTCGGGTCAAGTTTGCGACCGGATCACTTTTGTTTGAATTAGGCCAGATCACCAGGTCATCAAAGATCGCCAGGTTTTAACTCTGGAACATTAACACGCACAAAGGGAAGAATGTGTGTAAGGGAAAGAAGCAATATGTAAGAGAGAAAGTAAAAGAAGCGAGCAGACGACCAGAATCCGTCAAGAAACGAAGGAAGTGTGAAATATCAATGAAACATATTAATACTACTTATCATTACGCTAAAGATCACGCACATCGTTTGTTCTGATTCTCGCCATTGTTGCCTCTTATGTTCTCCAACTAAAGCTGAATCTCTGTTTGCAGCCATTATTTTTGGCGAAATAAGACACTTGCGAGTCAAACCAAGGTATTCAGTTTAGAAATGTAGCACGCAAAATTATGCTACGACCAGTCTCTGGCTCTGGTAAATTTATACTTCACTCTGCGACAGACATACTGAAACAATACTTCCAAACTTATCTTGATATTTACACTTCTGTTACTGCCGGTACCACAATTAAATTACTACCTTGTTCGTCCCAAACATTGATCTCGGGAAATGACGTCAACGAGTGACTGAAGCGTATCTCATCATAGGGAGTGCGTTGTTCCATTTCACTAACCAGGAACGCTGTTTGGGAATAGTGAATACTCTTGCAATAAGGGTGCGCAAACGTTGAAAATGCATACACAAACGTTTCAGAACAAAAATATTGAAATCCGTGAAATTGGGAACCACCACTTCCCCCCATCTCAACTTATAGTTTGATATTGCTCGAATTTTGCAAAAGTATCAAAATCGTATGCACAAAAGATTAAATGTAGGAATTCTTGTGATAGATGAATGATTTCTAATTATGATTTTATGAACAAACTTAAAGAAATGTTTGCACAAACATGCACAAATAATGAAGAAAAGTTTGCGATAATAACTATTTATTTAAATAAAGGTATGAACGTGTAGGAACGATGCACCAATGATTGTATTTGGAGAAATGCGGCCCGAGGAATTGGGCTGACGTTTTTTCCACCCACTTTAAGATAAAGTTCCTTATTTTTCGGTTTCTAATTGTGCACAAACGTTAAAAATGCTTGCACAAACGATGCACAAAAGACAACAATAAGATTTTTTGTTTTTAAAAAAGTTAGAGATCATAGTGAAATCGACCTTCTGAGGTCCACTACAAAAGCAGTAGCATTTGACTGTCTAATTACCAGAGTAAAAACCTCTATATTGATTTTAGGAATATAGTAATTCCCGTAAACTGTATATAGAAACAGATTAACATTGAAAGTTCACTGCAAAATGAGTTGTCTATTTGTTTCACTTACTAAGAACTTCCCTACTTACAATTCAGATACGTCTGCGTATAAATCAACGAAACACACAGCAAATGCAAATGATTCATTCTGCGTCCAAGAAGGATCTTGTACTTGTATCTCATAATCAGTAGAGCTGTAGTAATACTTCTCCCACATAGTTTTTGTGACGAGTACAGAGACTACAGCAAACGATACCCATACGCATAGCCAAACGATCCTAAAATTGAAACACAGATTCACGTATTGAATAAATTATGTATTACTATGGCACTACTTAGTTTATTACAAGAGGCAGATATGACACTGTTTTGCGGTAGAAGATGGAGGATATATTTGGCACATGTCTTCAACTTGAAACTTAAAAAAGCACTATTTTGCATATGTTTAGACCACTGAACATTTAAACATCTCAAACTATAACTGCAATAATCCTTACTTCTAGGTTTCGATTCGCGAATTTCTAAATTCCTCTTATGCTAAGTGAATATATTTTTAATCATAATTTCTAAAATTTTGATATATAAGAGTGACGATTATATAATAAAATTATTCAGCTGCTTCTCTATCTACAATATGATCCTCGTATAGAGTTGGCCATACTGAAAAATCTCTTACGTCTAAAAATGAAACTATTGATTATATTAACCTGTCAATGTTATATTAAAGCAGAAAATAATAATTAAGAATTCAGGAATGTTTTAATTAAAAACCGAACGGGCAGAACATATTTTCACACTAACACCATAATAATATATGGACTATGAAATTGTATGTAGAACGAGAACAGACAATTACATTAATTACATATTAACAATTAACCTATTGCACAATTTCATTATGGAAAACATTCATCCTACTACGCAGAAGATTGTATATACAGGCTTACTCAAAGACAGATACAGTTCTTAATATAGTAAAAACTTGTTAGACACTCAGTCATCAGTTTTAGTAAACTCGTAATTGCTGAAACACTGGCAATTTTAAGATCTATAAATCGTTTTGTGATGGATTCGTTATCAACACCTGCAGTCTTAATCACTTATTGTATTGTATAGGTCATTACAAAAGTTGCATTTGCCTGTTTGCGGGGCAGATGCATTTTAGTAAGAAAGCAAATACAGTCCCCTAGACATACGTGATCATTACATAACTATCTGTAAATTTTCCAGAACTCTTTAGACAGGCAACAAGAGATTAAACAAGAATATCTGTAGAATGATATTTATTAGATGCTTTAACTAGCACCATGGGTTCCGTGTATGCCATTTTGAGTGTGATGCTTTGGTATGCAACTCTTCATCAAGAGTTAAAGGTAAGATTTTATGCCTCGTCCATACGAACGAGAACAATATGCATATCTCGGATATTAAGAGATGGAATTTCATGAGGCAATAATGTAGGTATTGAACAACATTTAAAGGTGAATAGCGAAACAATAGAACACAGCAACCACACTAATTTCCTTCTTTATCTCGTACACTGATATCCATTGATGATTATTGTGAGAATCCCTTGATACAGATTTGGGTCCTAAATTACGCTGTACTCACGTATGTCAATCGAATGT
>JAGDQP010004066.1:37443-54788 GCA_022664845.1 Lepisma saccharinum | reverse complement strand
TGAGTGTGATGCTTTGGTATGCAACTCTTCATCAAGAGTTAAAGGTATGATTTTATACCTCGTCCATACGAAGGAGAACAATATGCATATCTCTGATATTAAGAGATGGAATTTCATGAGGCAATAAGGCAGGTATTGAACATTTAACGGTGAATAGCGAAACAATAGAAAGCAGTTATCACATCAATTTCCTTCTTTATCTCGTACACCGATATCCATTGATGATTATTGTGAGAATCCCTAGATACAGATTTGGGACCTAAATTACGCTGTACTTACGTATGTCAATCGAATGTTTTAGTATTATCTTATATATATATTTCGAAGAGTAAACATGTATTTTATTTCATTATAAACTAAGTAGAAACAGTAATAAACTGCATATAACGTAGCAAATAATTTCTACATTATGAAATATACCTTTAAATAGTATTATAATTTGTACCTGAGAATTGGATGTGGAGCTCGAAGGAAGTGCTTTACTGCATTCAGAGATGTGTATGTTATAAGCTCTTTCAGAGTTTCTCGTAAGACCACGAAAACAGTACTAATAATCTGGTATATACCTCGGAAGCATTTTCCATACCTGAAGAAAGAACATATTTAATGACTGTATATAATATCGTATCACATACATTTATTTCTACCTCTTCAGTGTATGACTTGATCGACTTGTATTTTGAAAAATCTTGAAAATACATTCGAGAACATTTGTTGATAAAGGGTATAAATATATGTATCTCATTGAAATATGTTTGGTAAATTCAAAACATTAAATTTTTATATCAATATTTGCCAAAAGAAGAACTGCAGTGTTTTAAATATTGAAAACATTTCTAGAGAACCAAGTTTGAAATTCAATATTTCTTACCTTGATCTCCTTTTTTCGTTGCCAAAACGTTATCCAAAAAATTTTGCACACAAATATTTTATGCAACTAGGAGTGGAAAGAGTTTTCAAAAATATTTCGGTTTTACTTGAATATACCCGTAGATTAGAAACAATAATATAGGTGTCAGTGTAATGTAAAACTAAAGATATTTTTAACGAATTTCAAATCTCAAATTTCTTTAGGGTATATTAAGTGAGTAAAATAAATTCTTGTTCTTTTGCAACACACGGAATTCAATTAATTTGAAAGCAAAGACCAAACAGTGAACAACCCACACATAAAAGGTGAGAGGAATTGCACAGAAAGAACCACTTTTTTATTGACTGTTTCAGTTACATGTGAGTAATAATGTCGCTTTCTTTTTAAGTTTATTCATCTTCTACTGGTCCAACAAAAATAAGCAAAATTAGTCTTCCGCGGCTCAATGTTTATTGTAAAAATTTTAGGGACACATGTCAGGAATTTACATATTTATGTGCTTTCTGATGTACGGAATGATATTGTAAACTACCCTTAAACCCGGACACAAAAATATTTTGTCTTTAGATAGTACCAGACATGAATGTGTGCATAAGCAAAACAAAAGGATCAAGTAAATCCATCATTTTGGATCCGTCATACTGGATTCAAGTTATTTTAATTTTGAATATGTTGAAGTGATGCGTCAAATTCATGTAAACTTTACACAGAAATGCACTGCTATAGTTATTTGGAGCATATCTTGAAGTGTTTTGAACGAGATACAATGATATTTTTTCTCGACGCCAACGTGAGCATGAGTACCAAATTTCAAATAGATTTGTAAAGCTGTACGTAAGTTATCCTTGACGAAAAATTCTCTGGACGTATATACAGGCAGATGGACACACAAACAAAACACACTCGCATAAGTAAATACAGAAAAGGTATTTCTTTATGATTTAGTAGAGCTAGTAAAATCCAAATCTGGTCTTACCGAAAATACTACTTGCAATCTCCTTTTCTCCGTCATGTATGAAGAGAGTTTTCAATCTGTCGTAGAGCCTCTAACATCTTATTTGCATCAATTTTCATCGTAGGTAATAAGCACATGCACACCCTAAAACGTACCCATTGATTATAGGTCACTAACGTATGACAATAAAATCAATGTAGTACTCTTGGAGTCGAACACTCTTTTACGAATTTGCACAGTCACAATCCATTCCAACACTATAGTGGGTTTATGAACAATAATAACCTCCACAGTCTATCTACTGCATGTAGCTCAGAACTCTTATAGTGAATTCTAAATAAACTAGAATTAACGACTATTAAGGTATGATTTGGGTTTTTGTCCTGAACTTTAAGCTGCCAACACTGCGTACAGGACCGAGGAGTGGATGTGCCCTGCAGTCACGTTGTACAGTGTTTAGGCAGTGTTTGAATGCGGAAGTACGGTTTTGATAGGCACTATGCCGAAAGTGTAACAGCCTAGTTGCTGTTCCATTTTTATATTTATTTTCTCCCCTTTTATTTTCTTAGTTTCCGTTTTGTTTTCTTTCTGTGTGTTCTCCTTAGCTCATTCTCTTTGTTTTTTTAGACTCTTTGAGCGTGTTTCGTTTTATTTTTGCTTTGGATTTTTAATCGTTATCCATCCAGGTTTTCGTTAGTCACGCAGCAATGAGTTCGATCTAACGCTTGTTTTTGATTGGACCATAGTCAATGCTTCGTGACTTGTTTTTTGCTGATTGGTGTGAATCAACCTTCTTCTCCGTTTGCTGGGAGAACTGCTCTCCCATGCCATGTTAGTTCAGTTCCAATTTTAACGATTATGAGGATGGACGTATGGGCTTTCCGTCATCTGTACTTCCTGAGCCCTGTCTACAAGAGGTAATTATAAACACCAAATTTAGTGTAATTTTCGATTTCGACTGATTTCGTCCATTCTGATATAATATATTAAATCGTATCAAGAATAATTCTAAACGATACTAGTACTACCAGGACTTTTCAGCGGTGACATTGTTTCGAGATTTACACTGTAAAATGTATTATTTTGTTTTGAGATTATTTTTCAAAATGTACCGTATGCTCTAAATTTCAGTATGGGGCCGCTATTAACCGAATTCTTACAGTAAAAGTACCGGATCGTTGGATTTCAATAGTCATATGCCTATTTTTCGTCTCCAGTTTCCAAATCCATTCGAAATTCCCGGTTAGCAATGTTTGACAGCTACCGCATATTTTCAGTATTTAATCAAATTAGCAACATGTCTGTTCGACTATCTTTGCGTACCGTTTTGATGTCAATAGTAAATTTTATATTATTCGACATGGTTCGATAATTTTGGTTTCAACTCCAGCCACTATTCTCCGATAAAAAAGTCATATTTTATAATATTATTTTGCATTTTTAAGATTTATTCAGAACGTCTTTTGTATAATGTAGTAATCATCTGTAATGACGTCACTCAATTAATAGAGTTAAAGCGATTCTTTCTATACGAAGTAATTTGGACAAAACCTCTTTCCTGTAAGTAATGCTGTGATAAAACTTTTCTAAATTAAATAACATTGTTTTGGGAATACTTTGTGAAAATATCAACAATATTTGTTAAATATTATAGAAATTATGGACATTTATATTTGACTACGCAACTTTCACTTCTGCTTAATTAATTCAATGTACGCCAGACCGATCAATCAAATTTGTTTGTTCCTTCAACTCAACAGTAATTCTGTTCAGATCCTTATGAGATTATCATATCCGAAAGCGTGCAATATGTAAGTTAAGTGTAATAAATTGAACTGAATTTTTTATATTTCTTCGAAAAATCTTGTGTTTATGTTCAGTGAACGCAGTATATAAATAGAAACCTCTCAGTTAACCAGGAACGATCTAAGGCATTAGTTGATAATCCTCATGCAGTGTTTAGTAATATTTATAATGTGCAGTAAGTTATTTAATGTTTGACGTGATATTCATTGGGATTTAGCTACTAATCGTTACGTGAAGCTGACAGCAATTGATACTAAATTATTTCTGTGTTTCGATAAACCTATCGTTTTGAGTGATACGTTTTAATTAGATTAGATCGGTTCATAAATCCGTAGGCCAGTGGTAGGATTCTTTCGCCAGCTGAGATGTGATAACTTGGGAAAGGAACTATATATTGAATTTCTGGTTATTTCTGCGTTGACATATGAAGTGACTCCAGCATGTGATTTGTGAGAATACATATTATTTGCATTTGTGCGTTATGACACGACGTTTGAATTGAGTTGCGACCGTTATTCGTTTGTGTTCGTTTGTCTTTATGTTAGGAATTGCGATTCCAGACTACAGGTGTGGGCCCTACTAAGGTAAAAGTAAGACATGGTCTTTTGCCACCCTGTGGACTTCGAAGTGAGTAAAGACACAGCATGAGTCAGATATGAGTCGTTATGCGTATCATCGTTTGAGATTATTTCCCAAGTAAAGATTTGCGTTTTTCTTTCTTAATCTGTCGCTAATCTGAACCAGCTGGTACTTAAGAGTATGAACTGATGATATAATTAAAAGATTGGAGGTGTCGCCTTACCGGTATTTCCTCCCTCGATCTAAATTATTTTTTTTACAGCGATTACAAGGATATGGAATCCTCTTTCCCAGATATTCTTAAATCTGAAAGGCATTTCTGTGCCGCTCGTCTGGGGTGTAGAAAATGTTTGGAGTTAGAGGTTAGGTTAGATGCGTTTCCTGGGTACTCTAGGCTCCTGGCGACCCTATTTGTCATGGGTTGGGGGCGTTTCAAAAGCAAAGGATACGGAAAAGCAAAATATTGTGATTGCTAGCTTTTTCAAGGAGTACAATCGTGATCGTCAAGTGACAGTGTCCCACTTCAAAGAACAAGATGTGTGTGAGAGAGAAGGATCAACCGAGTCATTAAACGGTTTCTAGAAACTGATGACGTGCGACAAAAGACAAATTTAGGCCCCGAGCCCAGAGCATGTAACCACAGGATGGCGGGGAAAAACAAAGAAGGTGTTTGTGAAACAACAAACCTGTTAACGCGACAAGCTGCTTTAAAACTGAACATTGACGAGAAACCGGACAAGAGCCAGAATTCAATTACGAATAAAAATAGTGACAAGGATACGAAATAAAAACGAATTTCAGAAGACGAAGAACAGTTGTGTAAAATTCTATAAGAAAGTCATATCGTCGGTAGGTAAATCTTTCTTCGTCACTGATGATGAAACAAAAGTCGAATGAGACGCCTCGGGGATGGATGTCAATTAGTAGGTCTGTATTGTACCAGCTTGCTAATCTCGTAAAAAATCCACTGTACAACCGAAATCGATTTTAAAAAAATGATAGTGCTGCAGACAATCACATAGGATGTAAGATTTCTTCAGCGTTTGTGACCGACCGAATTCTGATCAGTAAAATGCATGCTTCTAATTGTCTGCGGAACATTCAGTTACCATGGCTAGGTAGTCTGAACATCACCAAGCGTATTTTATTTTGGCCTGACAAGGCATAGTATTATGCTCTCATTACCATCCAGTTCCTGGAGGACAGTCACATCCCATATTATTCACGAGTTTACAACCTAACGTTGGTGCCACAGTACAAACAACTTGATCGGTTCTGTTCTATGGTGAAGAGGGATATTGTTTCTAAAATTTCTTTACGAGAACACTTAATACAATTCAAGCAAAATTGGACCCGGATTTTGAAGCAGCTGGCAGCCAAGTACGGAAAACGTCTTCTGCCAACTTCAAGAAGAAGCTACGCTTTGCAGGAAAAGAAGGTACATATGTTGTCTGATTGAAGAAATAGTAATATTTATACGTATCATGTAGTCTATGAAATAAAGAATTTCGGTTAGGAATTTTCCTTTTTCCTTTTTGTTTATCGCTTTGGGCCAGTAAACCTAAGTCTTGGCTCATTACAACTCATGATTATTTAATTTAGTTTAATTTAAGTTCTTTCTTTATTATTCACATGTTATATTTGCAAGAAAGCATACCTTGTTCGGCAATTTCTCCCATTTGCATCATTTGGATCTGAGTATCGTAGAGCCAGAAATGTAGGTAACATAACCACAGAATGCTTCCTATTTAACACTCTATTTAGTCTTTTCTGGTAAGCAGCAACACCTCTACATCTTGTCCTAGGCACAGGTGTAATATTGCTCGTTTTACGCTTTCTGAATAATTGGTTAAGTGATTTAATTATACAGAGGTACATGAGCTCAATGCATGATAGTATACTGCCACCAAAAAACAATGTACCAATGCCACCAAAAGATACTGAAATAATAAGATTAGGTCTTAGTCATACAAAGAAACAAAGCTAAATTAATATAAGTAACACTTATCATTATAGAGTGCTCTTTCCATCATTTGTTTAGCAAAACTAACACAGATGAAACTCTCTTTATTATATTTGATACAAGCGAATAAAATACAAGTTAAAAAAAATATATATTGTAATATCATACACCAAACTTGATACAAATTTTTATTCCAGGATGGATAGCAGTTAAATACTTTTTCTGTGATATATGTTTTACTTTCTGTCATTTCTGTGATATATTTAGATTTAGAAGAAATAGATCCATGTTGGAAAAGACTTTCGCCTTGAGACAAATCTTAAAGAAGCAATGGGAACGCAATGGTACTGTTTAGCATTTATTCTTCGATTTAAAGAAAGCATATGACTGTATCAAAAGGGAAAAACTATGCAAAGTCCCTGTACAATTTGAAATTCCGAAGAAAAAAGTTGTTCAACTACTGAGGATGTGTCTGAGTGGCCTCATAAGCAGAGTACAGATAAGTAATAATATGTCAGATATTTTCTAGTTTCACAACCAATTAAAACAAGGTGATGCCTTGTCACTATTACTGATTAGAATATGCAATTCAGAAAATAAAAGAGCACAAAAAGAGACTTATACGAAATGTTTTGAATAAATTGTTATTATACGCGGAACAACTATATATAATAGGGGACGGTATAGATGGACTACAATGTAACACCGAAATCTTAGTAGAAGTATGCGATGAGATAAGTTTACAGGAAAAATAGAGAAAACAAAATTCATGATAATAAGCCAATACAGTAGGAATGAAGGATATATACACATAAACATTATAAACTATAACATAGATAAAGCAAATAAATTAATATACTTTGGAGCATATGTATCATGCAAAAACGAGGTAAGAGAAGAAATGATAAGTTGCTTAGCATCAAGTAACGCATGTTTCCACTCAGTCCAGAAACTCCTATCCTATCCGTTAATATCAACGTAGTTGAAATTGAAAATATTCAGAACGGTAATATTTCACGGCTGCGGAAGTTTTAGTACGATCCTAGGACATGAACATAAATCACATGTGTGAGAAAATAAGGTTTTGAGAAAGATACAGAGGCCGAAACGGGACGATATGACCCGAGAATGGAAGAGACTGCATAATGAAGAACTTTACCGACGTTAAGACCCACCGAATATTGTAAGAATAGTGAAATCACGACGACTAATGTGGGCAGGCCATGCAGCTCGAATGGAGCAAAAACGAAGATTATATTCCATCATGGTTTGTAAACCGAAGGAAAATAGACCGTTAGGAAGACCGAGACGACGTTCGGAGGATACTATAAAATGGATCTTGCTCAGGATAGAATTATGTGGCGAACGTTTGTTAGTGCGGCGATGAATTTGTATGTTCCGTAAGCCATAATGATGTAATTATGTTGATTTCAATGTAAACTAATTGGAAGAAAGCTCGCTGATTACAAAACAGAAAATTTACTACTTTTAAAGACGGGGATGAGAAAACCATAAAGAAAGATAATGGGTATGAAGTACACTGACAATTTTATAGCTACTCTTTCACTTACCACCAATTAACAACAGCAGCAGTCAAGCCAAACCAACCAAGCTGAAGTCGAGTACAGGATCGAACCAAGGTAAATATGGTGTTAAGAGAGACTTGTATCACAGAGACATGGACAAATTGTATGGGTCCAAATTCCACTTGAATACTTAAAACTGAGTATAGCGAGCAACCGATAAGCAATGCTTTAGGTATTGAAGTTTACCACTGTCTGTCTTTCATCGACGTGTACGGGAGTTCATGCCCTCCCTTACTTCGAAACACCTTGACGTCACAAAACATTCCTGGTGGATCTTTCCATTCCCAAAAATCGCTGAATTGCTATACAGTTTATTAGCACATATGATAAAGTTCTCTTACCAAGATTACAAGAAGCCAGCCATAAATTACAACAATATACGAAACTCAAACGTAGCACGTACTTTGAGTTACAAAGTTAGGAGGCGATGAACTATGAAGGAACGAAACTGAAGTTACTGAGTTGGCTAGGGAATACAATATCGAAATGAAATACTGCACGGCTCGAAACAGACCGACTCATATTATAAATTTTATATATACAAATATCAGCAATATTCGATGCATTACTAGATAAGTCCTCTCTCCGGAGGTAGGAGATTGCTTTACTGCTCCCAGCAAAGCTAACCACTAGACTCACGGGGCGGCCATATATGCAAACTAAGTTATATCCATTTTCAAGGTCAAATAATTTAACGATGGAAGACTATAGAAGGGAATAATCTACTCCCGAATCTTGTTAGTGCCTATGGAATTGAATGAAAATTGTCTTGTGAAATTAGGTGTAATTATATTGTGTGAGAAGTTTTGCTCTGAGAAATATATTCTGTGATATAACTTGTTTTGCATTTAGCTCTTCTTCAAATATTCAGAGATTAACTTCCTGCTAATTGCTAACTTTGCACTCATATGTTTTAGTTCAATGATAAAATAAATAATATTGATGAGTAAACAATAAATAAACATTAGCTTTCAAATTCCGTGCTGCTCAATCAAACGTTCATCAGATTTGCTGTTTTTCGACATGCGCGGAAATATACATATAAATGGTGTGTTACTAAACGCACACATCTGAAGACACACACTCCGTAGGTACTGTATAATCAATAATGTTTCTTTATCTGTAACAGTATATTTCCACGCAAGTCGAGAAAAAAAAAATAATTCACGTTTGATTTTCCAGCACAGAATGTGCACATTAATACTTACTTTTTGTTTACTCACCAATATTGTTTAGTTTATCATTGAACTAATATATACGAGGTCGGTCTGAAACGAAACGGAACTGGTGGCACTAACAGTTTATTGTTGTGTCTAACGGCAAACTACATAGTGTATCCATGAAAGTAGTTGCCCTCATGTCTAAATAACTCTTTTCTGTCCCGCATCTATGAATTGCTGTAAGGATTCTTCTGGGATGCTCCGCAGCTTTGTCGTTACGACCCCCTTGCTGGTCTCCACGTCTTCAAACTGGGTCCCCTTGATGAACCCCTTCAAATTAGATAATAGAATAAAATAACAGGAGCGAAATCAGAGGAATGTGGAAGCTGTTTCAGAACGACGATGCTCCTCTGAGCTAGAGACCGCCGGATGCTGAGGTCGTTGCGACTTGGTGCGTTGTCATGTTGCAGCATCAACGCTTTGTCCTCCAACATCTTCCATCTCTTCTCGCGCACTGGGTGAGGTAAACGTCGCATGATTTGTTTGTAGACTTGCTGATTTATCGTTTGATCCTGTGGCAAGAACTCGAACAGTCAGTAGACGACCAGACACAACGACCGCCTTCTCCGTTGGACGCTATCGTTATTCCTGGTTATTGAAAGACTCCACCTCTTAGTCATATTCCACGTGCTCACGCTTCTCGTTGAACCTCGTGTGCCATTCAAACACATGTGTGTATGACATGGTGTAATCTCCATATACCTGCGGAGGCATTTGAAGTGTCTCTGATTATATTTTCCCCAACCGGACCAGAATTTTCGTGTTGGTGGTTGCTCCATGTTCATGGTTTCTTAGTTAATTCTGACAGCTCAACGACCTGTGTTCGACAGTCAAGCAAACATTGTAGTGTATATGAAATTGCTAAGACACTGACTGAAAGAGTTGATAACATTTGGAGAAAAGCTTATATTCGTATTGTATTTAGTAATCATACAATTCAATCAATTAAAGACTTTCACAGCAAATTTTTGCACTTATTAGATATCCCATGCAGAAGAAGATTGAAGTTTACAGCAGGAAATTGAAGACAGTTAAAGGAGGCATTGCAAAACTATTTGATATTGCTGCCTGTAAATGTAGTGCACTGGAGTTGTGTACTTGTGCTGCAGAAAGGAAAATTCCACCATTAGAAAAGAACCACAAGATCACTGAAGATCAAAGAACCACAAGAAAAAATGTGTATTGAAGCAATCGATATTACAGAAAAGAAAGAAAGAAGACGAATTAATAAATAAGGAAGTTTTAACAATTTCGACTATACAACCTGATATTTCTTTTTAAGGTGCCGGTCGTTTCCAGTGATAATAGAGAAACTGACGATTCTGACTAATCTATGGAAACAGAACCGGACCTTGTTGTAAAATAATTATATAGTGGCCATTCACCACAACGATCCTCTTTGTGACAAATGAGGTTAGATCTTCCCACTGTTGCAAGAATGTATGACCAATATGAGAATTCTAACTGGTCATCAGCAGCTACTGAATCATCTGTGTTGAAAGATGTCGGGATCATCACGAAAGAAAATATAAGTTTTCTTATTGATAGAAGTAAAGTGAGAAGGGTTCATGAGAAGAAACGTTCACAACTACAAACCGATTTCAGAAATTCTTCTCTGGATGCGAAGGGAATATAATTTGATGGTAGAATTTACAAAACATTGCACTAGGAAATAGCTGAATACACATTCCATCTGCGAGTAGTAAAAGATTATCAGCTATCTATAATTAAAGAGCCAGGATCGGAATACTTACGCCATATTACTCCAACATCTGGTTCGGGACAAACTATTGCAAAATGTATAATTGTTTTTCTCTACGGTATTAACGTAGATACTGCAAATCTTCTAGCAGTCGGTTGCAATGGCACTGTAGCTAATATGGGCAAGATAAATGGGGAATAACGACACTTCGAACTGGATTTTAAACACCCACTTCAGTGGTTTTTCTGCAACCTGCACATGCGTAGATCCAGCTTCATCTACGTCCCCTCTTTCAGTTCCTTGATGGAAATACAACAGGTAAAAATATTACGGAACTATAGGAAAGGCACTATAATCTTGTGAAATGTTGCCTGTTGCGGTGTAGTCTTCAACTAAGGCAGATTTATTATTACAGTATATGGAAGCAGTGGACTGATTGGACGACATGCATGACCTCAATACGATCAGCCTTGCATGTATGAAATTTGGAGAGCAGTTATTTCTGGGTTATATTCATCAGCTTTAGCATTACGAAATCCAAGAAACTGTCGCAATCCCGCTGGCCTACGACTGCTAATCGTTTGTTGCGTCTGTACATAGGAACCAAATACCCATCACAAAATGTAATAACTATTGCAGCTTATTTTGTTAGAATGTACGTGTCCAAAATAAAACTAAATCTATCGTGTGCGTATGGAGCAAAGCATGTATTTAATCTGATACAGTTTTCTCGTTACTTGGATGATAAAGTTAAAGCAGTTATTGATTCAGTGATTCAAATAAATACTTTCCTTTGTCATCCAGAAAACCTTTCTCGTGTGATGATTACAAAACATCGTCAGAAGAAAATATAACTATAGCACCACTAATTATGAGAACTATATGAAACGTAAATATCAAAGAGTCCATCAACAATACCAACGTTCATATTATTTTTTTAGTTTTTCATTTTCACACTTAGTCCATTGAGAGGTGTGTGAATTTGGTCATCTAGACTTTCAATCCTCAGAGTGGTTTTTGAAGAGGCAGAGATGGATTTGTACAAGCAATAATCGATTCCCGAAAAGTTCTTCAGAAGTACGAAA
Organism: Lepisma saccharinum; assembly: GCA_022664845.1. Lineage (NCBI taxonomy): Eukaryota > Metazoa > Arthropoda > Insecta > Zygentoma > Lepismatidae > Lepisma > Lepisma saccharinum. The sequence goes on along the minus strand of JAGDQP010004066.1, from coordinate 43,021 downwards.
CCAAGAGACAATTGAAGGTTTAGAAAAAGAAATCCAACAAACATTATGCCTCATTTATTTCTTAAACAATATTTTCTATCAACTAATAAATATTAGGTATATGTGAAACCGCCAAATCCATTCTTTTCTTAACTTAACACACTGTATTTCTTTATTTTTTTAAATAAGAAACTTCCACAAATTCACAACGTTTCTGTTGAAAGGTGAAATATAAGTTATGTGAAACTACTGTTAATATTGTTGAAAAGAGACACAGAAGGCTCAGGTAGAGCCCAAATATCATTCAATCAAAAATCCAGGACATTTGTATAGAATGCTTTCATGAGACGCAACTTTTCTGTACAATTACAAGTTTCCAATGACGTATTAGAAAATTACTTATTTTGCTCATCTAGGTTATGAATCTATAAAATATCACTTAGGGTAAAGCCCTGAAGAAATCAATCAAACAGAAAACTGAAGCACTTGCATTAATTGTTATCACGAAACACACTATACTTGCTTTAAACCCAATCGCGATGAGATTAAATAATGAATTAGAACCAGTTATGGGCTCCAGATCAAAACAATTACCGTGTTAGTGATTTACAACATGTTTGTCAGTCCTTTGTTATTATTGTAGTTATCAGTAGAGGACAAGTATTTGATGTATGATATTAGGTATACTGATTATAAAATGATTATGCTTATGTATTTTATTGAGCCTTGGCATCGGTCTCAGCTGGTTTGTTGCTGCAGAAGAAGAAACAAAAATAATCTCATCACCTTTCAGGAACTGAAATAGAAGAAACACTCTATCTAAGGTTAAATTGCTCCACTGAAATTTTTATTAGCATGTTGCTGCACAGTTTATTTTTTCACAAAATAATATTTATTTTGCTGTTTCAATAGCATTTCGTAGTTTGCATTTGCATAAATTCTGCATTTCAGGTTATTAATTTATAAGTCTGTAGAGCAGAACCATATTAAGAGAGGCTAAAGCGGATGCAAACAAGAGCCCTCACTGCTTCAGTTGTTCCATCAAAGCAAATCCGTTATCCTAGCGCACACAAAAGATATGTAACTAGTGTCCTAATAGATTCAATAATACAAGATTTAAAAATAGTTTAATCCAGCACTGTTTTAGAGTAAATAAACGCTGTAAAACTGTACCTGAAAATAATGTATATTTGTTCAGAATTAAGAATAGTTTCCTGACAACAAATTGCTTTTAAACTACAGTATAAGCAAATAACATTGAAATTGTTCCTAACATGTTTTAAGATTAGGATTTCAACTCAAGTAAAAGAAGCAACTATATCTTGCGTTTCCTTCCCCAATATAGTCAATTGCGTTATTTCTTCCTCGAACCCAAATTTCCTTCTACAACTGTCACCATGTCAACTGTATTTACTATTTCTAATTCAAAAAATTACAACACCTCTATATCCGCTTCCACTGTTACTACGCCGAATTAAACAACAAACACTAAGCATAACACGATGATCAGATGAGGGGGCACTGCGCGAATTTTCCCATCTTGGATTACTACTTCATCCTGTTTTTTTCGCAATACTCGTTGTGGACGTGTTTTCTCGGGAACCGTTCTCTCGATTTGTATGATCTTTCCTGTTTGCTAAAGTGAAGTAGCTTACCAATGACATGTCACAAAAAGTGAAGAAAAAATGTAATAATTACACATAATGAACACCAATATTTAATTTACGATTACTTCTTTTAATTTGAATGGTTTTATAGGAAAACGGTCAACCATATTAAACGATACTTCTTTTACTTTTTAAAAGATTTTTTTTGATCTGCCGCTTACAGAAAGAGATTAGGTCAAAAATGATATAGAAATGAGCGTTGAAGTTTAAACGCGTCATTGCATGTTTGATCTCCAACAATATACATCTGAAATTGAAATGGACTCATCCCATCAATGGACTCCCTTTTTTATTTGCAGTTGTGTGTTATAAAATGCGAATGATACATCCATATCTATATCTATCTATCCATATATATATATATATATATCATCATCATCATCATTATATTCAGCCGTTTTCCATCCACTGCTGGATGAAGGCCTCCCCCTTTTCTTTCCACATATCTCGGTCTGCTGATATCCTCATCCATGTAGCTCCTGAAAAACGCTTGATTTCATCTACCCATCTTACATTTGGACGTCGTCTCGGTCGTTTCTTTTCTCTAGGAATCCACTGTAGTACATTTGTCGTCCACCTTCCATCTGTTCGTCTAGCTATGTGACCGGCCCATCTCCACTTCATCTTCTTCGCAGTCTTCATTACATCCTCTACCTTTGTTTGTGCGCGAATCCATTAATTTCTCTTCCTGTCCCTCCTGGTTATTCCTAGCATGCACCTCTCCATTGCTCTTTGTGTGACTCTCAATCTTTGAGTCGTTTGCGCATTCAATGTCCAAGTTTCGCAGCCGTACATCATTACAGGTAAGACACATTGATTATAAACTTTACGCTTCAGACACATTGGAAGTTTGCTTTTGAAAATAAAGTGTAGTCTTCCAAAAGCCTTATATATATATATATATAAATGATCGTTCTTCACGTCTAATAGAATCACAAACATTTGTATCAGAAAAATATAAGCATATCGATCATAATCTACGTTAAGGTTCTGCTCTTTGAAAGCAAAGTAATTCTTCTCCATGAGTACTGATGCTGGGCTTTTTAAGCATACTCTTTATCTTTCCAAGTACTGTCAGAGTGTCGTATTATCTTTCTTCCTCACATTCCGTGTTCCATTTTATACATTATATATATTCCCCCAGTATAAGACCTGAGTAGTCAATGTACTAATCAGTTTCTCTTTCATTTACTGATTGTTTTCAGTATTGTTCGTCTCTCGACTATTCTTGTCAGTGTTTAGTTTCATTTCACATCTTAGTTCACTCCCATTTTTTTTTCATTTCTTATCTGTTTTTGCGAGTTTCATTAATCTCCATGTCGATATTTGTAATATTTATAATTTACTTTTCTCACTATTCCTTACAGTAAACGTGTCTGCTCCTTGTAACACATTATTTCAAAACAAACATATAACCTTTGGAGCATTTTTTTCATCGATTCGCTAAGGAGGGTTTTCGTTTTTGTCAACATCTGTATCTCCATCTCTAATGTTTCGTTTATTTCTTTTTCATGTTTAATATACTTAATTGAATGCTTTAAAATACGTGAATCTGGATACCTGTTTTACTTTCTCTCTTCAGATCTCAATCTCTTCAAACCTTGCTACGGCTCATCTGTTCGTATGATCATTACTCTCATTTAATGCCTGTCTCACTCCTCGACTTTCCATATTGATAAATAGTCGTTTATTTTGCCCTTATTCTCTGATTTGAATAAAAGTTCTTTGTAAGTATTCTCCATATAAGAATTCTGATTTCCCAGTTGACTCAAGCGAGCGAATGTCTTTTCCAAACCCACCCATGCTACATATGCTTGGGTATCTATTTTTTCTACGTATCCTTCTGTTATATATATCATAATAAATCAACACTCGAAACTTCTTTTCCTCTTCAGTTTATGCATTCATCCTTCCTTACAGTGCTCAGTTTCTTATTCGCTGAAGGATCTTAGCTCTGTGCTCTATTAGAGTGCATTCTTCTCTTTTTCCAATGAAATGATTACTGTTTCTAAACATCCTCCTGGCTCAAATTTTGTTCTAATGTCCTAGCACTTTTACATTTATCTTTTCTGTACCGTTTATCAATTAAAAGGAATATCATCCATTTAAAATAATTTGTTACTGGTGAAGTGTTGATGAAATGAAGGAGAGAAGTGAATTGAAGCGAATAGGTACAGAAGAAGACAAAAAGATGTACTTCAGGATATTACTTGTAAATAATGGACTTCGAAGACAAACAGACAAAGCAAAAGAAATGTCGATAACAAAGAAATGCGTTGAAAAATAACATTGATAGAGAGCAGGAAGATATGATATGATGTATATGAAAGCAAGAAAAATGAAATTTTGTATAAATGGAAGCCAAATCTATTAAATCACTGGAGAAGAAAAATGATCAGTGGTCGTAAATCTGCTTTGATACTTACATTCCTCTTTTACACTGGATGAACTATGACTTCAGTATGTGACCACCGTGCCGGCATTACTGAAGGTCGATGGTCAGAGTAACTCCCGATCGCTTGGTAAGTACGTCATTTCGTTTCATCTCTGTGAGTGCATGATTAATGGGACGTCAAAACCGGCAAAAACGTTTTTGGTTATCTGGTACCTAGTCAAAAGTTCGTAAGGTATTTACTGATGATATTAAAGCTGCAATAAATGCAAAGGTTCTCCACCAGGTGTTCAAAAATTTTCATTCTGAGTGTTTGATTCTACTTAAAAATCATGTCCTAATTCCGAGCCAGGAATCTGTATCAATCTTTCATTGCCCGTACCTAATTATATTATTTCCTATTGCGAATGATTTCTAAACATTGATTGATGTGTTTTCTGATCCTTTTGATATTGTTCATTTCAAGTGCTGAATCACCATAGCTGTAATATAATTTTACGTAGTAATATTTATCCCAAACATCTTCTATAATCACCCTTTATATTCTAATATCTTGTATTAAACTTCCAATTCCACAGTTTGAATAACGTCGGCTTAGATCCGTTTCACTTTGATTTGTCCATTCAAATTATCTTGTAAAACCCCATTCTTCAACTGGAATTAACTCGTTCAAGGAGTTGAAAAGGAAACTGATAATTCCCACCTCATTGACTAAAACCCAAAATGCGTCATATAAGCTCACCGAACTTCAATCACACATTATTTATCAGCGGTTATATTTTCATCCAGAGGGTTTTGTAGCTCATTTTTAAGCTTAACAGCACTGTTTCTTCATTCTGGTACACTAATATTTGATTCAGGAATTCAATTCCTACTGTAAATACAATATCAAGTTCCCTACCACTTATTTAAAAATCACAAATTCTAGAATCACTAAGTGTACTACTTATTCCAATTAGTATATAGTTTAAGGCATTGAAGCAACGTTGACTCAAGCCAAATATATGATGATGAAATAATTGAAGGAATGAACACAGAAGGAGAAATCGGGTGAATCACAAGAAAACTACTGTTACGATATTTTTTTTATAAAATGTCCAAGTATCATAAACCTGGATCGAACAATCATGGATTCCAAATATCAAAATTAGGGCTCCAGCAGTGAGCCACCCTCTAGTATTATCTGAAGCCACAGAATTACTAGAGTTTAGATACCACCTTCCGAACAATTGAGATTCAGCAAAGTGCACATTTATGAAAACTGCTTTTAGGAAAAAGAATCTAAAATTTTATTATCGTGTTTTATTTCGGGTTGACCTGCTCATGGTATGTGAGTTTGTGGGGAAAACTTTCGTCTGACAGTTTTCGTGAGTTTTCCAGTTCCCTCCCACGGTCTTCATTGTCCAAATGTATGCTATCATCACCCACCAAGGCTGAGGTTAAGTTGCCTGAAGGGTTTAAATTATAGATTCAATTTCAAATTACAATATTATTTGACCAATAAAATTACAATATTATTTAAAATTACAATAACCACCTG